>CAJVPT010000005.1:0-66180 GCA_910592055.1 Acaulospora colombiana
AATAGAGATAAGAGTTAGTGATATACCAAAGAAACAGAACACAATAAAGAGACACTTACCTTCGGCCAAGTCAATTACCACGCATCTGCCTTCCTTAAGTGTTCTTTATAGAAGGCATTCTCTTCTTTGTGTCATTTGTGAATATTCTTGAGAAGTTTGGGTTATGCGAGGTGCTATGGATTAGTGGCGGACTCGCCGGGATAGCCCATGACAATATATAATTTCAAGGATAAGATAATTTAGTAGATAAAATCTTGAATCAATCGCTTTGGATAACTGGCCTTTATATATATAATTGAATATTAATTATTTGATGACCAAAGTGATCAAAGTGGTCAAATATACCAGATTTGTCAAATCAGGCCAATATGCTATATCTGCTTACTTGAATAACCTGATAACTAAATATAGATAAGATATAATTATTGAATAAAGAAATTAAATAATGTATGCTATATCAATCACTACTTTGTCCTAATGATTGGATCTATTCTATAAACCGATGAGATACATCAAGTATTACATATGTTATATAATCTAAAAATAGAACTAAAGTAATATGATAGACAAGAACTACAAATAATAATAAAAGAAAAATATAATTAATAATTCCATTCAACACTTTTTCAAAAACAAAATTTTCTTATAAAGAAAGTTTCATAAAAAGCAAACAATAAAGTGGAGTTTTATATAAACTAATATCTTGTCAAATATTTCTATAGAGATTAGTCTTCCCTATGGCACTGTTTTCAAATACTCAGGATCAACTGAACGGTTATCTCAAGTCAAGGATCTCTTTACAAAATAGATAGAAAGGGTTTCCTCTATTTATTTCAGTAACTCTGAATGAACTGCCACCTCCACCCAGCAAGTAAGCACTGGCTCTTCTAAAAAGAAAAGAAAATGAAGACCATGAAAAAATTGGCTTCAAGGGAAAAAAAGCCAGGTTTACCTGCTCACAAACAACTAAAAGTTAAACAACCTCTATCTCCAAAGGCACGCAAACGTACAGTTTGTAGAGAAGACTTCATCAGTCACTCAACAAGAAAGAGACACTTCAATAATATATACAAACTGGTAGCTATGAAAGTTGAAACATTAAAAACATCAAAAAAGAAGTTAAAGGTCACCCATCTTATTACTGCAAATAATGCAACAAAGTTTATCAGTGCTGATATTGATAATCTTAATATGGATTCAATAATTGGTGCAATCAGATCACTAGAACAAAATAAACCAGATGATTATCTGTTCTATTTCAACAGTAAATTGATGTCAGGTAGTTCTTTTTTAGTAACGAACTACAATTCTATCAACAACTCCTTTGGTTTAGTTATATGGGGCTATGCTATGTATAGAACCTCATATACCAGTCAGAAAGATGATCTCCTTAGAGATTGGGCAAATAAGTAAATTCTTGATAACAAATTATACTTCAAACACAAGAGTATCTTAAAAGATATTCTTATCTAGATAAAAGTATCTTAAAAGATATTCTTATCTAGATAAAAGTATCTTAAAAGATATTCTTATCTAGATAAAACTAATGCAAAAAAGTAAACTGTATACCAGTCATATATCTATCAATATACACTTGTTGGAGTTTTGCAAGTCTAGTGATTAGATGACCTTGGTAGAAGAAGAAATTTACTGGTACCATAATAAAGTATCTAAAATCTTGGATATAGACTAGAGTATACAATAGTTTGATAATCAAATTACTTTTAAAAATTGTTTTGGGAAAAATTAAGATAATATTGCATGTTCTTCCTTATTGATTATTATATATAGTAATCATATGATTAGATAGTTTTTATTATATCAAAAATAGTCTAGCCACAGTTATATAATTATCTTATGTAACAATACTACAATATGTAACATATTATTTGTATTAATATACAAGTTTTATTGTTGCTCAACATTATATAATATACTTAATAAAGAATATGGCCTCAAAAAACACTGAACAATAAACTTAAAAAAATGGAAAGTGAATGAATTCCTGAGGAAAAAAACTATATCACAAGGGGTGCACTAACAAAAGACCTCATAAAAATAATAAAGAAATATACAACAGTAAAAAACCAAAAAGAAATTCTCAAAAATATCATAGATAAATACTTGACCATCCTTCAGGACAAATGGCAACTGAGGTGTCAGCTCTTTTTACAATGGGAAATGAATCAAAACATAATCAAAATAAGATAAAAAAAAATGAAAAAAACTAGACAGAAGAACCATTATACACAAATCATATATCCCAGGAATCAATAAAATCATGAAATACTCTAGTCAATACTGGATCAACTGGAACACAATATATTCTTTAAAAACAAATTTTTATGGGACCAGTAGAGCCTTGGCAGATTAGTCAAGTATATATCAGTACTTGGCAATAAGCCACATGGTAGGCCTATCCTTAGTGAGTTTAATTAGGTAGCTAGAGAGTTAAATTTATTTAAAATAAATTTGTACATACTCACAATAATATCTAATAAATAAGTTGTAAGAAACCCAGTTAAAAAAAAAATATTTACAATACAGAGAAATGTATCAACTAGAGCCTGTTGATCGACTTGACCTTTATTGAAAAAATCAAATACAGAATTATAACAGTATACAACTTAGTGAATGAAACGAAGAAACTGGAAAGAGTACAATTGTAACAATGGATCAAGACCAATATTGATGAGCCAAATGCAAGAATATGATAATTATAGTAATAGGTGATTTGAAAGAAATAGTAGACATATGTCTAGACTGAATAACTAAAAGAATCAATGAAAATAAACTGACACATATTAATAATACATTGAAGGCCTTTAACTTTACAAAACATTCACACAAGTTTACCCATTCAAAAGAAGCTATACATATCACAGATCCAAATAAAACTATAGAAGTAGGCTAATCTATATCTGGATGATAAACCCTCTACTTTTCTACATTATTAGTGCAGAATATTATTTACTAAAAACTGTGATTATAAGTAATCACAAGCTTGTATTACTTTAGACCATTATATTACATACTTAATAGACCAAATAAGCAAATAGAAAAACCAATGGGCAAAACAAGATCAATTACACAAACTTCAGTCCAAAGCAGTCAAACTAATTCAAAGAGAGAATGGATAAAAAAGTAAAAAGATTCTAAATACAGATACAAAATTAATTGAGGAGATCTGATAACACTTCAAGAAATCAATAATGGCTACAGCAAAGGCAACACTAAAAAAAAGACAATGTAGCAAAAACATTATATCAATTCATAAGTATTCTGGAAGGATTTAGTGCAGAATAGAGAAAGGTTACATTACTGGCTAACTGAGACTAAGTAACATGGGAAACAAAGCAAGAAATAATTAAGATCAAGATCAAACAAGAGAAAGGAAGGAAAATCTCTAAACATATTATGAATAGATATAAGTATCCAAAAGAATACTTCAAAAAATGATTAACAGTATCCTGGACTATCAACTAAGAATAATAAATATCCAGAAATTGGTAGAATAGAAAGAAAAGAGTGAAGTCACAATAATAATAGATCCAGAGACTATAAATACAAAATTAAAAAATACTTTGAAGAATAGACAAGACCAAGATAAATAATAAACATCAAAAATCTTTTACACTGGAAACAATAGTATGAGCCCAAGATAAGTATCAAGGATAACTGGTTCAAAAATGCATTGAAACTGATAGACACATTAGATATAGAAAATGCAATACACAATGCAAATAGAATGAGTTACCTTGAACTATTAGAAATCTCTTATATCATACTTAAGAATCTAGGAAAGGATGAACTACAGTTACTGGGGATATTGTTCAACAAAATATTAAAGATAGAAGAGGTCTCTAATGACTAAAAGAAAGATAATATATATCTTATATCCAAATCCAAAGACTGGATGGGAAACATTAATATAATATATCTGATTACACTACTGAAACAATCAGAAAGTTTATGAGCATTCTAATAGAAAGGATTGCTGTAATATGTATCAAATACAGATACTTTGTACAAGTATTACCTGAAGGAAGCACAAAAAAACAAATCCATATTCACAATAATATGATGGAGAAAGCTAAAGAATTTAAAAAAGACGCCTGGATATTCAGTCAAGATATTAGCAAAGTATATAATTCAATTAACAAAAACATGCTGACTCGGGCTCTCAGAAGAATTCACATATCAGAAAGGATAATAAGTATTTTGGACAACTTATTAATAAACAGGAAAAATAGAGTAATTATAGTATACAGTTTAACAGAAGAATATACTGTCTACAACAGAATCGATTAAGGGAATACTATTTCTCTGCTCTTATGAAGAATTTTTTATACCTATTTATTACAAGAGATCAAAGATAAATATATAGAGTATATAATGAAAACAAAGGTTCCATTAGATTTGACACTATCAAACAAAGGGAAAATAGTTAGCAAAATAATAAAGAAAACCAGAATCACTGCAACAGCTTACATAGATGATACAACATGATTTGCAAATAGTTAAGCCAACATGTAAACCATTTTGACAAGGGAGCAAAATTCATAAAGATAAATGATATACAAGTCAATAGTGAAAAATTATCATCGATCTGTGTCAACATAAGCAAAAAGAATAGGAAAATAAGTGTTCAGTTAAGTGGAACACAGATTATCCCATTACAATACAGTGAAGCAATCAGAATTCTAGGAGTATAGATATTAGAAGACAGGAAAAAAGTGTATCAAAAGGATATTATTATAAGAAAAGTTGATACTATCATTAAAATATTATTATGGAAAAAGATAACTGATAAACAGACTCAATAGATTATCAATAATGTCCCTTTTCCAGAATTAGAATACATGCTAAATGACATGTTCTTTTAGAAAAAGAATGTGATAAGATAAGCAACAAAATTAACAAAGTCTTCAAGTACAAGGCTGGATTATCAGCAATAACACCAAACTATATAATTTAAATAGACTTTAATTAAAAATTATTCAACTTATAGGATAGGTAAATTCTTATACATTGAAAGAACCTCTATAAAGATTAAATATTCACAACTTAAGTAATATAATAATACAGTTTAGACTATAATACCTATAGAATGAATATTGTATCAACATATCAATCCTAATAAATAGATTGCTCTTCTGGATCAAGAAAAAATGAAACCTGATAAATGAGATTCTTAACATGCTAAAGTTTCAAGGAATCACAATCACTTTAGCAGAATATACATAATTTGTAAAAACAGTTAGAAATAAAGGCAAAGCAATCAAAAAAATAATATCTAAGAAATGGTATAACAAATACAGGAACTCCTTCAGATACAAAAGAATCCTATTTTATGACTAGATATTTAATAATAACAAAACAAGAAACTTGTTATGGCAACAGATAAGAGCTAGGCTAGGAAAGCAAGGCAGAACCCACTTTAGTTCAAAAAACTGAAAAATATAGTATTTTGCAAGGATATAACTAGGACAGAGCATTAGAGAATGATAATACCTACAGAAAATGATAGCAACAATGAATCTATAATGAACAGATTCCAAATCAAAACATCCATGCTATCCTTTTAACAACCATAGATAATTAAATAGTTAGCAACAAAAAAAAAATAGGATAATAGTAATAACAAAAAAAAGAAAGTTAGAAATATTCAATATATAATAGTCAACTATATAATCTGGTAAGAAAGACATCTCCAATATTCAAGTGCAAAGATTGTTTCTTTAACAATCTAGAGCTTAGAAAAGGTTACAAGGATCAATAACAATGCATAATATTCCAACTTATGATGAAGTCAATCAATATAAATGTCCAAAAAAGTATAAAGAGGTGAATCTCCAGTCAACATGAAACTGATACAAGGAAACTCTTCATCTATAGTCTACAATCTTCTCTATGAGGCATTGAGCTCACCTTAAAAGTATTCAATATATAGCCTCTAGAAATAACTCTTCCAACTATATATCTCAACCCACTATCAAATATAAAGATATTAATTCTCTAGAAACTTAAGAGCTTAACTAGAACACTTTTCAAACTCCAACAAATGGCACAAGAACTCACCCATATGACAACTTATAGATATATACAGATGACTTATATATAAGATACTATTGGGACAGCAGGATGAGAATTGAATAGGTAGTTATAATAGAGGCAAATACAGAGTTGCTATATTTCAAGCTAAAATATAAGACACTTTATCTTGTATAAAAACAGAGCTTATGACAATACTAATAGCAATTTGCACAATAAGTACATACAAGAAAGTGAACATTCTCACAAATAGTCAGAAGCAATCTAATAAATAGAGTATTTATGAGAAGACACAAAAAAAAAATTATAATCAAGAAAGCTCAAACAGGAGTCTGGTTAATGCAATATATGAATTATAATACCACAAGATATATAAGTCAACTGGATCAAGATAAAGAATTACTCAAGAAATTTGAAAATGAACAAGCAAACAAACTTATAGCAATAATACCAATAGACAATTACAAAGTTATAATTAAAGTCCAAGAGCTAAACATGATGAGTGACATGGCAACACTTAGATAGAACTAATTCTTCACAAACCTTTTCTTAAGAAAATCAGAAAGACTCTGCTCAAGATAAAATAGTTAAACAAGTGGAAAACTCTGAAACACACTCAGGATTAGCTAAATGGTCCAAAATCTAAAGAAATCGATTGAAACAAGACCATGCAAACAATGATGCTATCCAAATCACAACAATACAAACAGATCCAAAGGATCACAATGACAAAACATTTTGTTTAAAAATATGGCTCAACAAATACTCTACGATGGACAATTTGAATAAAAGAAAACTATACTATACAAACATCTATCTGCACAATCTGCAGAAAGCAGGAGGAGAAAGACTTGCACCCTTTTATTTGTGGATTTAACAAGACAAAACTTATAGAGAAATATATTACTCTACTTACACAAAAATATGTATCTAAAACAAATGCTATAAACAAACTGAACCTATTCAGAATAAATAGAACCATTTACTTCCCTCAACAACACTAGTAGACTAGACAAACTGTGTGTATAAAGTAAAATGAACAAATATTATCAGGGGAGTAATTAGCCACAAGATAATAAAAATAGTAGAGGAAATTACTAGAGATATAGAAACAATGAAAATAATAGTAAAGTTAGTCACAACATAGTTTTGAAAGAAAAAAAAAGAGTCTGTAAGCTATGATGCAAACTAGTAGTAGAATAGAAAAAATCACAAGGAATAACAAAAAAGACAAAGAAAAAAAATAACAAATAGCAATATAATATACCCAAACATAGAAAAAATACTAATAAATAGTGATACACTCAATACTACTAGACAGCTATAGATAGATCTAACAAACTATAACATGAAACCACTTTATAAAACAGTTTCTCAATCAATTCTCTTTTTAGAATAAGTATTGGTATTAGTGAAGTTATAACATGCTAATATTTATCTATTGGGTAAACTGCAACAAGTCACAGGGTTTGAAAGCAACTGAGTCTATAGTTTTTTTCCTATTATAAATCTATTTTTTTGCAATTAAATTTGTATATATAAGAAAATATTACTGATTAAATAAAAACTATAGATATGACTTTGCCAGCTAAAAAAAAAAAAATGATATTTTCCTCAGTTTGTTAATGTTATTTCTGATTCTGGATCTGTTTTGAAACTTTTAATGACTTGTGTAGTCGGTGAGTCTAGGATTGCTGTTACTGTATTTTGCTTTCCTGCTATCTTGGTTTGTGTTTTTTGATATTAAAGTCTTTTATTTATATCTTAGCTTTTTTTCCAGTCAGCTGAGATGTTACACCTAAGTTTTCACACCTCTCGCTTTATTTGTCGGAATTTATAAGTGACTGTTTTGATTGCTTCAAGGCTTTTCTTCTATTTTTTAATATAGTTTCAGCTACTTGGATCATTTTGTATATTATAGCTCCTCTTATTATGTCTTTTCATTCTATCTTATATCATAGTTCTATGGATTTATTGTGTTTTTGTCTTATTTGTATTCTTTTTCCTTTCTTCTAAATCAGTTCAATTTGTTTGCCCTTAGCTCTTGTGGTAATTTTCTCTTTGAGAGTTTCAATATATTCTTTCTGGAATCATGTTTTTGCTGGTCTGCATTGAAAGATATAGTTATTTGTTTCTTTATAATAGTTACAGATCTTATATTAGTCATTTTTATAGATATTAGATCTTCTCTCATTCAACCTGTCTATGTTGGTAGTTCTTCTATCCATGTTTTAATTATGAGAAAGTGGTCTGTATGATTTCTATATTCATTTATACTAATATAATCCCTGTTAGAATTAGCAACTTGAGAGTCAGGGACCAGTGTATTTCCTTGAACTTTTCCTGATTTAATCAGTTTTGATTTCTTTTTAGTGTATACTTTTTTTTTTTTTTTTGAAAACTTAACTCATTTATTTTATTGATTATATACAGTACATTTACATTTATTTACAAAATGATTGTGTAAACTATTTTTAATGGTAAGTAAAGCAATAAAACCAAATGGTAACAAGTATTCACTGCCAATGTCAGTGGGACTCAATTTTATAACCTCTTGTGGCTTGTTGTACCTAGTTAGAGAGACTAATGTACCTAGGCTTTATTAGTGTATTTGAGAATATCAAGAATGTTTAGAGTGCCTGTGATGATTCCTTCCATTGTTGTTGTGTGTATTATTATTGCGGATACAATTTTTTTTGCTGTGTAACTTTTGAGTTTGTGCTTCTTTTTCTTCCAAGTCTTAGTTATTCCCATGGCTTTCTCCCATATTTGGAGATGAAGACACCTATCTGTCCATATATTGAAAATGATGAATATGATTTTATGAATGATATTACAAGTAGCTTCTGTTATTTGGTCAGGTAGAATGAATTGGATAATTGTCAGGATTACTTTTCTACTGATATCTTTTCTGATGAGAATATTCCAAAGATCGTTAGTTTTTAGATGGTCATTAATCTCCTTTCTACAAGAGTATGGGCTTCCTTTTTCAGTCTAGTCAATAGTTTATGAGTATATGGTATTGAGTATCATTTTATTAATGTGGATTCTGTGGTGTTTTCATCTAAAGGGATGAATGTTGTCTTCTATTTTTAAGCAGGTGAAGCATATAGATGATTTGTAGATATCAAGATTGCAGGTGTATAGTTTGTCCATGGTTGGGAATTTGAGGTTCTATAGCTTAATGGCAAATTTTCTGTGGCTATGATCTATGGTGTCTGTATGATTACTTCTGATTTTTGTGAAATATAGATGTTTCAGTAACTTTTTCTAGTGATGTCAGCTTTTTGAAGTTGATTCAATTTGCAGTTTTGGTCAAGTATAATCCATTTTTGTGTGAGTATAGCTTGTCACATTTTTTTGATTGCTTTATGAATGGTATCAGTAATTTTAAGCTCTTGATTGTAATTGAAAGTATTGACATTGGTTTCCAAAAGATTTTGTGTAAGGCACCCACTAATGTTGAAATTCTTTAAGCTTTGTTTGATAACTTGTTTAATTGTTTTAGTTTTTCATTATCATAATTTTTTTATTGATTTTGATTCAGTTGACTGAGATTTAAGCTGCTCGGATACAATTGTATAAGTTGTAAATAAGTCAGCTTTTGATAGATTCTTGATTTTCCTAGAGCTGCTTTTTTGACTTCCAATATGAGTTTAGTTGAGTTTATATATAAGATTAATTTTTGTCTAACTGATAGGATACAAGGTACAATAGTAGTAGCTATGATCTCTGCTATGAAAGCTAAGCACTGTTCTGTAATTCTGAGACAGGGTGTTTTATTGTGTTAAACTAGTTGTTAACATAATGCCTACTCCTGGAAACTTATTATTGTGGTAACTAAAAGCTCCATCTATGGTTATCTTGATAGTTATATTGATATTGATACTTTTGTTAATGTCAATAAGTTGTTGTATTGTTGAGACTGACAGATCTATAAATTGTAGTATGTTTTTTATAGGGGTTAGAGTTGTGTTAAGCTTAAATGTCTCCAATATTTGATTGGGTTCGTTAAGCCAGTGTTGTGTGCTATTGGATGAGATTTGAATTCTAAAGTGTGACTTTTTAGAGGTTCTTGCATTTAAATTTGATGTTTTGATTACTGGAACTTGATATAATAAGTTTGTTAGAGCTCTGAAACAGAACATATGGCTTTTTCTGTCTATGTATTAATTGAGTTCACACTCTGGGTATTTTGTCAGTGGTAAAGTATCTGCAGTGAGGTAGTGCTATAGCTTGATTTAGTCATTGTCTCAACTCACTTGTTTTCCTATAATTATGTCTTGGTGTCGCTAGAAAATGTATCATTATTTGTTAAAGTTTCTTTGCTGTTCTTGTTTATCATTTGTGTTATGTTTGATCTGTATTTCCAGGTTGAGTTTGTTAAAAGATGTGTGATTGTTGATATAGGCCTTGAGTATTATGAAGAAAGAGTATTGTTTTCACTTATTTGTTTTGTTATACAGTAAAGTGCTCCTACTTGATGCCAGTTAGGGCCTTTATGCAATAAGTATTGAGAAGTTGTTTTACTGATATTTTGTTGCATGTTTTCAGTCCTTTTCTGTTGAGATTGTACTATTCACTGGCCATTATGTCTTCTATATAAGTAAGTCTGTTTTTGGTGTTTCTATTTATTTTTTGATATTGCATTGTGATATTTTGGACCTATATGTTGTTGAGTATATCCTGTATAAAGTTGGCTTTTGTTGATAGAATCCTTGGGAATTTCTTGAGAATATTCTCTTTTTGCCATGCCATCTATTGAAGTTGTTGGGTTCTGAGACAAATTGTATATCCTGCCAAGTTGTTGCTGTGATATAGTTCTGAAAATTACTACAATGTTTTTGTTGTTGCCACATTTCAATTTCCATGATGTTGTACTATTGCTAGATATACTATTGGGGCTGGAACAGTTTTTGGGAGTTGGGTACAATGTTTGAAACAGCTGCAGATGCAATGGTCTATTTATTGTGTTTTGTTTTTTGTTAATACCAAGTCTGTTAACAAGTATTCTATCATGGATAAGAGGATGTGATTTGTAATGTAATGGTGTATTTTGTCCATAATTTGTTTTCTAGCTATTGTGTTGCAGATTGTGATAAGTTTTCTTTTAAATAGGCTATATTGGTATTTTTTTTTCTTTCTTTCATGCCATACACCTAAGATTTTTATTGCTTATGTTTTGTCTGATGGGATTACTTTATGTTCCTGAAAGGTGATACCTTCTTGTGGACCATTAAGGATTAAGAGTTCTGATATAAAGAAGTTGACTGTGATGCCATTGAGATGGCAGAAGGAGACACTAACTTCTATGATATCTTGGAGTTGTTCTCTGTTTCGAGTGATAAATATAGTGTTATCCATGTATGCTGTTACCAAGATATTGAGATTTGTAGGGCTGCTATTGTCTAGGTTGGGTCTGTGACTATTGAGCTGGTAGCCCTTCATTGAACTGATTGTACTTATTAAGGGGTTATAGTATAAGTAACAGAGAAGAGGTGATATTGTGTTATCCTGGTAAAGATGGGTCTCTAAGGGGGGGCAGGAATAAATGTCAAATGTCACTCATTAGGAAACATTAAATTTTTAAATTAATAACTTTAAAAAAACTATCCACAATTGTTCTTCATTATCCAAATCATTGATTTATAGTATTTTCTGACCTTTGTCCCTATTAAAGTAAAGAGTTATGAATTTTATCCCTCAAAAAAGGACATAAGTGATTTGCAAAATTTTATATGTTAAATACTTAGGGAACCAACATAACACCCTGGTCAATTTCTTATTTCCCTTGGTACGGATTAGTGAGCTCAAAATACATTATTACTTTATTTGACCTGTTTAGAAAGCAGCTATTGATTATGTTGATTAGTTTTTCAGGCACTTTGATTTGTTAAAGTGAGTTTATTAATCTCTATATATTGACAGTGTCATATACTTTACTCATATCTTGAAAAAGTATAAGACATTGTTTGTTTGTTTCCCATACATCCTTCAATTCTTGATTTATAATAGTAATGTGTTTGTAGGTATTGTTTTTGAGTAGTACTGCCCAATTGTTTTCTGATAAGATCAGATGATCAATCATTATTTTAGTTAATCGATTATTGATAAGTTTGGTGATGATTTTTTTGATAGATTCCAGAGGGTTATAGAAGGAGTGATATTGATGTTGTGTTGTCAGTCTTTTGGTTTGAGAATTGAATATATTGTGTCTTATTTCTATTTTATAAATAGCCTCTCATGTATAAGGATGAGTTAAAAAGTATGATTATGGTCTCCGAGGTCTCTTTATTAAGGTGTTTGTATGCAAGGTACAGGATTTGTAAGAATTCTGAGGCTGATTTGTTAATAGAGTTTTTGTTTATATGTTGTACTTCTTTAGTAGTAAAATGAGTGAGTGCGGGCTCATACCATTTTTCATTAATGGGGGTGAGGGGGTGATATATATTCTGCCAGTAAGTACCTTGTAGTTTAAAAATATAATCTTTTATTCAGTTGTTGAAGTGTGATCAAACTGTTTCTTTGATTTCGTGGGGTTTGTGTATTAAGATTTTTGCATCTCCCTCTTCTTTAATATGTTTGGTCATGAGGATTTTTTTCTTGGGATTATCTAATAGTAATCTTATAAGTTTCTTCTTGTCCATATTGTTAAAGGCCAAAGAAGTCAGACAAAGTTCAGGTCTTTTGCCATGGTTACATAATCGATGATTATGATAAAACTGAAGCTTACATGAAACAATCAATTGTTGACTATTACCATACTCCTTACAAGATAGAAGAATGTATGAACAATTCATTCGTGTCAAAAATAAAAGAAGCTATGAGCTGAGATAATAGAAAATTAGCTGACTATGAAGCAATTTATATATGACATAATACTAGAATAACCATAGTGATTATTTAATAGCTCTATATGTAAAAATATATAAATATAACTTCTTTCATAACTTAATAAAATGATAAATCTTTTGAATAAATTGTTATAACAATGAAATTATAAGTAGTTTTAGGGAAAACTATCTTGAAACTCACCCAAATCTTTTTATGCCTCTATCTTGATTTTTGTAATTTGTTGTATGTATGATAGAAGGATAGACTCTTCTATTTGCAGCTTATACAAGATTTTGGGTCATTAGTGACAGATTCACTGATCAGCCTGCTACAATGTCAAACTAGTTATTGTGGTTTCTAAGGGCATGGTTTATGTTTGCTTTGGTGATATTGTATATGTTTCATTTATTAGTAATTTTTCAAGGACAATTAGTTTGTGATTTCTTTATTTAGGACCTCAATATTTTTATTTGATGGGAAAGGGTGAATTGGTACTTGTTCATTTGCAGCTTTGTAGAGTTTGATGAGTTGTTCAATATTAGTTCCAATATCCTGTTTGCTATACAGGTTCATTTGTTTTTTGTATTGTAGCAGTTGAATAAGCAGTAAGGGTTTGGTTAATTTTGAGTATTTGAATCTTCTTCTTTGTTTTTCGTGGTATTTTTGGATATTTTGTTTACTGTATTACTGATAGCTTGTCAGAAGTAGTTCTACCTTTTATTGATATCTGTTAGTTTTATCATGAGGAGACTGTAAAGTGCTGGCATTTATGTGTCGAGTTCTATAGCAAAAGCATTTCATTGTTTGTCTAAAGTTTTCTCCCATTGTAAATAGATGTTTAAGTGGATCCATTTATTTTTCTTATCATTTGTTTCTAATTGTCAACTTTCTATATATATTATCTGTAGGTTGTGATCAGTTGTAATATTGTCATCTTCCATTATTAATGAGTCTATTATATACCAAGTGAGTGTGTATTTGTCTAGATTATATCAATTCTACTTGAGGCTATTGTAAAATGCCAGGTGTATTCTTTCTTCTATGAGTTGTGGTATCGATATGTATTAATTATGCCAAGGCTAGAGAGTTGTTTGCAGAAGCCATTTGTTTTATCATTGTGTATTTTTCTGTTGTTGAAAACTTTGTCTATTCTGTTCAATGGACTTATATTAAAATCTCCTTTGATGACAATGTGTCAATTCATATTGTTCTATTGTTTAATCTATTGGATGATTTGATTTTGTACTGCTGTTCTAAGTTTTCCAGCTCTAGCTGGTAAATAGATACTGATGATTCTACAGTATAACTTGTTCAGGAGTGTGAGATCTATACATATGGCTCTGTTTAAAAATCTTTGTATTTCAATTACTCAGTTAGATAGAGGTTTTTTGATTATGATCCCTATAGCAGCACTGATATGGTTATCTTCTTCTTATTATGTTAAGTAGTTTTCTGTTTTTTAGTGTTTTGTACTTATGCTTGTACCATTTATTTCTGTTAATATGACTATGTTCCAATTGTTAGTTCGCTATATGATAAATCATGTTTCTCTCTTTAGTGTGTCATTTAGGCCCCTGCAGTTTAGTGTTGCAATAGTTCATAAGGGTTTTTTAATGGAGTTTTTAAGTGCATCTATTGTGATATCTTGGTATGTTAGTTCTATTGTGTGGTAGTAGTGGGTATTCAAGTTGTTTAGTTCTTTGGTTTGTATTTTTATCTTTATAATGCTGTTGTATGTTTTGTTTGTTGTTTGTATTTTTGTTTGATTATTAATATTCTTTGATATATTAGTATAATCATGTTAATCACTGACTTGATTGTTATTACTAGTGGTTTTGTCATTCAAATCTACCATTGTTAGGAAGTTATTTTCATTGTTACTTTGTTTATTGTTATTGCTATTCATATTATCCATATTATTGTGAAGTGGATTGTAGTTGTCTCGTGTTGTTAGGAAAGATATTTGTAATGGCAAATACTAATGCATTTATTGTTCTATCTATATTACCAATGAATCTGTGAAGTTGTTGTTGTTGTTATTGAATGTCCTGGATATTTGTTTGTTTATTTGTTTGTTTGGTGACTGGTTTGTCTATAGTGATATCAAGAGTGTTACTTTTGTGTATATATTCAGTATTGTTATAGTAGTATCATTTGAGATGGTCGATGCATTCATCCAAGTCATTGAGTAACTTTTTGATTGTTGTAAGTTTATGATGGATAAAGGTTAGCATTGAGAGGATATTGTTAATTGGATCGAGATTGCTTTGCTGGTTTCTAGTGAAATGGGTTGGTCTTCTAACTACTGAGACATATGAACCTGGTCTAGTTGATTTATTTTCAGATGGTATGTGTATAAGTTTGAAATATGAGTGGATTTAGCTGGCCTGAAATGGTTGTAAAGTTTTCAAATTTGTGAGCCTGTTCTTGATTGTATTCATTTCATTGTTCTCTTCATTCTTTGATAGTACAGTTGGCTACAAGGTGTTCAGGGCTATCGAGATAGTACATAGTTTTATATCAATGGATTTGTAATTCAATATAGTCTCACCTAGGTTGAAAGTTTCTTGCAGTGCTTGTTGAAGAAGTAGTTTATTGTTGAAGCTGAGGACTGCATACTTTCTGAGTCTGTATGACATCAGTCAGGATATATAATATGTTTTTGCTTGAGATCAAATACATAATTTCCTGATTTGAAATTGGTTAGTTTTAGGAAAAAATATCCTCTTTCCTTCATCTGTGTTAGGTTCCATATTGTATCAAAGATTCTTACTGAATCTGAATTGAACAGGGTACTCTAAGACTCTAGCATCTTGAGCTTGTCTTCCTTATTGCAAAAGTGATTTTGGCTGACTGCCACATTTGTTGTGTTATCATCCTAATATTAATGATCTGTCCGAATTTGGTGAACGTCTGTTATATATCTATGAATCTTGTGTTCAGGGGGATATCCCAAACTCTAATTCTCTTTTCCTTATCAAGTTTTCTAATGATTTTGGGAAGTAGTGTGAGTATGAAATTACCCAATTCTGTTAGAATAATATTATTCACTACAGCAGCAGACTGTCGATCAGTGAAGATGGTGCTAATGTGGTCAATTTTTTCTATATATTCATTTTGGATTGTGAGAAGTCTTTTAAGGAAGTTGAGTATTTTGGTGAAAAAGATAATTTTCTTTTTTATAGAGTCTCCTGGTAAAAGGACAGCTCTGATTCTTAGTTTAATTCTTTCTTTATCATATCTCATATTCCTATCAAAGGGTATTGAAATTTTGGTCTTGTGCTCTATCTTGTTTTATTCTTTCTTTATTATCTGATGATCTGCCACTCTTGTTCTCCTTGGGTGGAGTTGTTGTTTTCGAAGTCTATTTCTATGTCTAAATAATCAATTCTATGGAGTTTTGTCTCATCCATTGCTATTTCCTTCCCTTTCACTATGGAGATCCCTGGATTGTTCTAGGTTTTGTTCTATGAGTTTTGTTCTTCTTTGACCTGGTTGCTCCATGTGTAGTTGGTTCTTTCTATATGTGTACTTCCTATTGTTTTTGTAGTAGTATCTTTGTTATGTATATTTGTCTATGAACTAGTTGGGGTTGGAGAGATAGTATTTTGTGTAGGCAAAAAAAACTCTTTCCTGAAAATCTTAAAATCGAAAAAATTTCCTTATTAGGCAAAAACAAAAAAAGAACTTGTTCCCAGCTACAAGGTAGCAACCCTTCTCAGAATGGCCACTATCAGTAAACTGAGGAGCTCAGAAAGACAAACAACACCTAAGTACAACATTGACAGGACCAGTAAAAATAATAGAAGGGTTCGGAAGGTAAAAGGAATAACATCCATATCATAACTCAGATACACACCCCTGGGAACTAGAATAGTACTCCTGAAGTATGCAATAAATAAAAAGAAGATATAAGAAACTGATGACACTTCCAAACAGTTCAAGAAGATAGAGACAAGGTAATCAACAGAACCAGTAGAAGCACTAGCAAGCAGCAGAATATCATTCCCAGTTACAATCTGTGAGTTCGAAGACAGAAGCACCCAAGAAACACAAACTCATTACAAACAAGCGAATATTACTGGTCAGGCAGAATATAGTTATAATAGTCAGAGAGGCACAAGTGAAAGATCTGTATTACCACAAAATCAGCAAGATTAATGAGAAATATCCAAGCTATGGAAAGCCTTTATAGATTCACATATGTAGAGAAATTAGATTTTGCCAGACAAAAAATGGGACACCTCAACTCCCTGAAATACGTAATGTTATGGGTTATGTGGGTGACTTGATTTACATGTAATGATCTAGAATTCAAAAATCCAAAAGTCTGGTATGAAAGATTGAGTGTCGTAAGGTAAGAAACTATAGATAAGGCTTGAGTACTAATAGGAAACCTATGTGTATCTGAAAAAATATAGTAAGTTTAGCATAGCTTAGTGTTAGTATAGCGATTATAAAGTAAATAGCCCATTATTAGTTAGAAAAATATAAATAGCTTACCAATGTATGCCAAAAAGGCAGAGCTAAATGCATAAGAAAAACTGTCCTCATTGAGAATAGAGATAAAAGTTAGTGATATTACAAAAAAACAGAATACAATAAAGAGATACTTACCTTCAGCCAAGTCAATCACTATGTCTCTGCCTTCATTAAGTGTTCTTTATAGGAGGTGTTCTCTTCTTTGTATTATTTGTGAGTATTTAAGAGATGTCTGGATTATGTGAGGCACTACAGATTAGTGACAGACTCATCGGGATAGCCCACGACAGTAAGATATGAGTATTCAATAGGAAAGTCCCAAATAATGGCCATTTTTGATAACTAGTAGGATGCACAAAAAGCATGTGAACTGGAGATCACTGACTATAAAATACCAAATTCAAAAGACTGTCCCATTGAGATCCAAAGAAAGCAATTCCTGGGCCATCTGGATATGGGATATCCCCCAATACTTCACTAAAACAAATCTAGCAGAATTTTTCAATAAACAAATCAGTATTGATTATATTACCTTGTAAAGAGCAGGGCCCTTCCAGATAGCAAATATAACTTTCTTTAATATATCAGACTATGTAGAGATTAGTCAGGACGGGGCTCTCACAAAAGATCTCTACTTATGCAGATTCTTCCCCTACTATAAAACACATGAAATCAAGAAACAAAGGGAATGCTTCAGTACTATGCCCATATGACTGTCACTAAATACAACAGCAGCAGATCTGATAGTAACCATCACCAGCAAAAAAGCAAAATCAGTCTATATTCCTCACAACAATAATAACCAAGCTAAGAGGTTCACCATCTTCCCCTTTCAGAGCAGAAAAAAACTGTTGGATGTAAAATCGGTAGCTTTAATAATTAAAGGTACTCAAATAATCTGGGTCAATGCATAAAACAAGATTGTGTCTCATCTCAGCTCACCAAAACACAACATGCACACATGCCTAGACAAATCTGAATCCCCTTCTCCAAGACAATACACCAATAGGTTCAAAAATCCAAAAATTTCACCATAACCACAATATAGAACAAACTTCAACTCTAGCTTTATCAGAAACTTATGAACGAATGAAGACACTAGGAGCTATACAAGCATTTTGAAATATAGATAAAGCTCCAACACTAACCAACACGAGGAAGATATCTGGCAAGCTTTATTAGCAATCCAAAGAGAAGATCAAGGAAATGAAAAACTCTCTTCAAGATTTGAATGAAAGAGTTGATGCCTTAAAACAAGAGTATGTCAACCGATATCTAGAGAGTATAGGTGAACACATGTAGAAGTTAAAAGAATCAGCACCCACCAGTAGTGAGAAGATTAACACTATAATAAGTACAGGAATTCAAGATATCAGAAAAATACAGGAAGCATATCAACAACAACTTAACAAAATGAGCTCAACAATGGAAGAAACAATCAATCTCTTCAAGCTCCCCCAACAGACAGTCCCCCCAGGACACAATTATTTCCAATAATATGATAGACAACATCCAGGATTACCCTCAGAGAGGGGAAAGCAGTAAAACAAATAATACAGCATCAAGCAACAAACTTTCCCATAGACATATAACACAAGATACAGATATATACATAAACAAGAGCACATATTATATAATAGCAAAGTAATAAACAATTACCCAATATAGGCAATCACAAAACATAACATAAAAGGTATGGTGAAGAAAACAAATGCAAATTATGGACAGAATTCAGTGTAGAGAACAGATGGGAAATCATTATCACTATGAAGATCAATGGAGACATGAACCAGATCAAACACTGGAAGTAACAAGGATATCAAATAACAATATAAATGACCCCCACAAGGAAGCTCAAATATGAGGTATGCATTGCAATCCATAAAGACATAACAGAAAGAATTTATAAGAAACAAGAGATAGAGGGCAGAGTAATAGCAATAGACATGGCCTTTTCAGATAAACACAAATTAAGAGTAATAGAGATATATCTTACACTGAGAAATAATGACAGAAGTGCAAATCAACAATAGAGGATATGATTCAAGAATGGATAATACAAGCAGAAAAAAAGGCATCACATATAATAATAGGAGATGACTTCAATGCTATATCAAATCTCTCCATTGATAAATGACTTAGAACAAAAAAGTCAAACAATCATTGGCCAGAATCAGAACTATTGGAATGGTTGATCACTAGAAACTTTGAGGACACTTTTAGAATACACAACTCAATACAAATGGCATACATATGGAGAAACAGTAGAGGTGCAACCAGCAGAATCGACCAAATCTGATATCATCCACAAAGCACCTGGCAATCAAGATACTCACACATAATGAACCATCAGATTCCTTGTACAAAAATGATCATAAAATTATGATCACAAGAATAGAGATATGACAACTTGATAAGCAAAAGAAATAGAAAATTCATAGGCACAATTATAATTATAACTGGTACAAAACAGATACCAAATAATAGAGAAATTTCAAGGATGAAATTAAACTACAGACATAACAGAAAAATATCAAAAATCAAGAAAACATCAACACCCTATAGAACAGCTTCAAACAATATATTCTGGAAGCAACAAGCAGACACATACCCAAGATAAAGTCTCAAAAAAAAAGTAAAAAGGCAGGGGAAGGACCAATAATATATAAAATATTATAAACATCTAGACACTATCAAAGATGTTACAGAGGTGTATCGATACACCCAATCTATAGATCAAATAGCTGATCAAAAAACAGTTAAGCAAGATACAGGAATCCTTCCGAGCACTGGTAATAGAGCTCAAAGAATGGCAATCTAACCACCCTCAAAACTATCTGACCCAATGAAAAAAGACATGTAGAGAATACATAATATGATATATAACAGTAGTGAAAATAATTAGCAAACATTGGAAAAACAAAGAGATACAACAACATATAGAAAGAAGACAACAGTGGCTGCAAAACAACAAGAAACAGAAGATTAAAAGCATTATGGAAAGATTCCATAGATCCATAGTGACTGACAAACTTATAGTGGAAGTAGACAATCAGATAGAAATTATTACAGAGCCAGAAGAAATCAAAAGGAAAGCTTCAGAACACTTCACAATATAGACCACCTCAGGAAAACCTTACCAAAAGCACTTCAACCAAATGGTCAAGTCAATATGTACTAAATAAAAAAATTTGAGACAATTAGTATAATAGACTCATAAAATACATCACAGCAGAAGAAGTAAGGAAAACAATAAAGGGCAGGAGTTTAAAATCAGCATCAGAACCAGATAGTATCCCATACATAGCTTATAAACACTTTAAATCAAAAATATTAGTCTGGCTCATAGGCTTCTACAACAAGATTCTTATACAAGGGGAGACACCAAGAGAATGGAGTAAAAGACATATATACCCAATATCCAAACCAATAAAATAGTATAACAGGATCAGAATAACCAGACCAATCATCTTACTTACTGCAGAAAGGAAAATATTCACAAAGATCATTAGTGACTGTCTATCACACATCTGCAAGAAACACAATATGCTTAATGAATCCAGCTGGATAGCCCTGCCAGGAAGCATACACAAGGCCCAATATATATAATCAACCTCTGTATAAAACAAGTATACAGAGAAAGGAAAAAACTATAGATCCTGAGTCAAGACATGGTAAAGGCCCATGATTCTGTCAATACAGAAATGCTGGAATGTGCTATGAGACACATCAAATTACTATAAAAAATAATCAACATCTTACATGTATTATTCAGAAAGAGAGAGAATCAGGTCATAATAATATATGAACTGAGTCCTAGCTACAAAATACTAGATGTATTGACCAAGGAGATACAATATCACCTCTGCCATGGTGCATATTCTATGACCCACTCCTAACAGAAATCGAATCTTTGAGAAGAGACTACAGGTATATAACGAAGCTTAAAGGAGACATCAATGAGCCCAACATAGAGAAACACTTAGAAATTAAAGCCATCACATATATTAATAATACAATATGGCTGGCAGATAATCCAGAAGAAATGCAAAAGATTCTAAACATTGCCACAGAATTCTACAATCTCAATGACATCGATATCAACTCACTAAAATCACAACTAATAATCATCAATGGACAACCAGAAGACTTCATAAGAAAGTTTTACACTCAAAAGAGAAACAGTTACAGAAAGCAAGTCTGATACATCAATAAGACTGTTAAGAATATGGATAGATAGCTCCGGGAGAAAAAGATATCAGAAACAGCTCATAACAGAGAAAATAAAGAAAATCAGTAAGTTAATTGAATAGAAAGCAATTACTGACAAACGAATGAGATGTATAATAAACCATATATTCATGCCTAGCATATAATACCTGTTAAATAACATTGTACTTCCTGAAAGTAACTGCAACTCTCTTATGGGTAATCTCACAATGAAGTACAAACATAAGTGCGGTCTTGCTAGAACAATCCCGAACACCCTTCTATACAATTAAGTTGAATACAACCTGAACCATTTATGGGACAGACAAATACAACTCCATATAAGGACCTGATTATAAAGAATGGAAGACAAAGGGACATTGGAACAAATCTCCAGAATGGGAATACAAAACTTACAAAATCTTTTTTGATCAACTAATTCAATAACAACACATCTTACACAGCCTTTCCTCAAGTCAGAACAAAACCTGGACCACGATATCCTCTGGGTGCTAAGAAAACATGGCTTTCAATTCCACTTCAACGCAAAGATCACAATCTCCCAGAGGATAGTAGATACCTTCAATTATATCAGGCAACAAATGAATCTAAACATTAAATTACATAAGGTGAAAGTATACACAGGTGTTCTCCTTAATGAGAAAGCAGATAAGCTAGCCCGGATAGATCCCATTTCACCAAAAATAAAATCAAATCAGAAAATCATCAACATCAAAAAACAGCACTAAGGACTGATACCAATATACATAGTATGGAACATATCACAGATAGATATCCCAGGTAAAGACTTAGTGAAACAAGTAAACAAGGTTATCAGATTGACTAAGTGGAAACTACTAAATAGAACACAAAACAGATTCATAGAGGAGGATATAAGAAACATATATTGAAAACACATGTTCAATAGCTTGCATCTATCCAAAATGAATGAACATACAACATCAAAGTAAGATCACCACAGGAGGAAATTCAGCTTCAAACTCTGATATGAAGAACTGCCAACCAAGACCAAACTACATAATAGATATCCACTAATATACAAGGATGACAAATGCCACAAATGTGAGATAACAGAAGACTTCGCATATCCCTTCCTATACAGCAACAACACAGAAACATTAAAGGAAGATTTTCATAGAATCCAATTAAACATGCATTATCCTGCATAATCAAGGAATACAGGAAGAGCTTCAAAGAGGTCATATATAGATGGATACAATTTGTCAATTCCAGAACCTTTAATTTACTAATCTGAGAAGCAGTACTAAAGGAAATATATGGAACACTTAACACAATTCTATTAAGCAAAAAAAAAGTGACAGAAACTATAATGAACATAATGAGGAAATAAAAAGAGCTCTTAAATGACATATGGAAACAAAGATGTGAGGAAGCTCATAAATAGAAAGCCTCCAAAAGTAGAACTATACCAAATAAACAAAAAAGAACTAGAGCAAAGAAAATCAAGAACTACATAAATCTGATCGTAGTATAACAGTTTTTACTAAACTTGACTGGAATAGTAAATCGATATATAAATGAATACATTAAATACCAAACTAATATTTTTTCTATTATATCCTTTTATACGACAACTAGCATGGCCTTGGCATGTTAGTTTCTTCCCTCTAAGAAAGGGCAACAAGCCACGAAGTAGCCATGACTTATTAAGTTTTACTATTACTGAATATACATCCCTGTATTATAGTTATACCTATTTAGTATAAATATAATTTAGAAAAATAATAAAACAAGGCTGCGCCAGTTAAAAAAATAAAAATAAAAAAAGTTACCTTGTATGGGATTATTTGTTTCATGGTGGATTTCTTTTCTATTTTTTGTGTTTCTTTGCTTATGAAGTTGACCTTTCTCCTGGTGAGTTTGTTGATATTATAGTTAGGCCTACTATTCAGATATTGTGCTCATTTGTTTCTCTCTATTTTCAACTGTTTTTTGCATTTTTATAATTTTTGTTACTGCATTACAGGAAAATGGAAAAGAGTTGTTTTTGAAATTCTGTTATAGTATATACTATTTAGTTGTTTATTTGTTTTTAAGTATCTATTTTTTTAGGAGTTTTATTGGAATATATATTATTTTTAATTCTATCTTGTAAATATTCTTGTACATTGTTATGGATCACGTGGGTAATGTGATTTATGTTTAATGGTCTAGAATATAAAAACCTGAAAGTCTGGTATGAAAGATTGAGTATCGCAAGATAAGAAACTATAAATAAGGCTTGGGTACTGATAAGGGAACTGTATGTATCTGAAAAGTATAGAAAGTTTAGCAAAGCTTAGGATTAGAATAGCCAATTATAAAGTAGATAGCCATTGTTAGATAGAAAAGTATAAATAGCTTATCAATGTATGCCAAAAAGGCAGAGCTGAATGTATCAGGAAAAATAGTTTTTATTGAGAATAGAGATAAGAATTAGTAATATACCAAAGAAACAGAATGCAATAAAGAGACACTTATCTTCAGCCAAGTCAATCACCACACCTCTGCCTTCCCTAAGTGTTCTTTATAGGAGTCATTCTCTTTTTTGTGTCATTTGTGAGTATTCTTGAGAAGTCTGGGTTATGCAAGGTGCTATGAATTAGTGACAGACCTGCTGGAATAGCCCATGACAACATATATTTATTCATATTTACTGTTATTCTATATTTTGGTTTATCTGTGAGTCTTGTTGAAGTCAGTTAGTTATTTTTTTTATTTTCTGGAATTCTTGTGTGGCTCTTCACTTTTTTCCAACTTAACTTGAGTTTTTTAATCCTTATTATATTCTTAATAGTATTTATAAGAATTTGATTTGATTGATTTGTTTTCTTATAACATTTTTTCTAATTGGAAACGTTTTGAAGAGTATTGATTGCTGACTGGCTGTCTGTAATAATAGTGATATTTTTATTGATATTTATAGTATTTGTTGCTGTTAGGATTGCTATTAGCTCTACTCTTATTAATGATAGAATGTCTATTATAGCCTGGAATTTTACTATTTGCTATTCTATTTAATTGATTATAATTCATCCCAGTTCCATTCTACTTCTTTTAAATATTTAGTGAAAGATCTATCTGAGTATATCAATAGGTTATCCAGTTTATCTACTTCTTTTACTATATTTGTTAATTGGTCTAGAAGTCTTTAGTTCTCTACTGGTTTGTTATATATTATGTATATTGTCTTTAAAAGAGTTTTAAATGCAATCTAGGTGCTATTCTTAGTTTTGTGAATCTAGAAACTCTTTTCTCTAGTGCTTTCTTGATTTTTTTGGATATAAAATATAGTTTATTTATTGCAGATTATAGCTCTATTGGTTTTTATTAATTAGGATCTACTAATTTTGAACTTTTGTATACTATAATATTGACTATTATTGTTATTATTGGTTCAGCAATATACTGACTTTGTTTCTTACATTGATTTATAATATAATGATTGTTCTTGTGATATCCTTTGTATTTAAAGAGTATATATTGTTAAATCTAATATTATATAGTTAACCAATACTTATTTTAAATCTATTTATTTTTTTTTCTATATATTGTGATTTCACTTCCTAATTCTGTTGCCAGTCATTTGATAGTTTCCTACTTTTAATATGGAAGAACTGAAATATTGTTGCAAAAGTTGCTATTTATATTATAGATAAATAGGTCTACTATATTTGTGTAAAAGTTTTTGTTTAGATTTGTACAAATAATTTGACATAGGTTCTGGAGCTATTCTGAGATTCTTCTTTATCTGTTTTTTCTTGTTTTGAGTTATTGTTATATAAGAAATCATAATAAATATCATTAATAGACTATTTTTCTTTTCCTTAAGATATAAGTATAACCCCTTTGTGAGTACCCAGTCCTAATTAATAATGGATCCCTAAAGTATTTCATATATAAATTTTAAAAATCACTTATATCCCTTTTTGAAGGACAAAATTCATAGCTTTACTTTCATAGAAACAAAAGTTAAGAAATATTAGAAATTAATAATTTGAATAATAAAGAACAATTGTGAATAGTATTTTTATAGTTATTGATTTAAAATTTTTAATGTTTCCTAATAAGAGACATTTGATTTTTGTCTATGACTTTTCCTTTAAAAACTTATCTTTAGTTTTGACTGATTTCTATATAGTTAAATATGTTGAAGAAAGTAATTTTAGCTGTTTGGCAGGCCCTTCTCTCTATTTTTTTTTTTTTGACTGCCTTAGCCTTGGTTTATTATTTTTTTCAAATTACATTTGTACAGGATATATGCAATACTGGAATATATATTTAGTAATAGTAAAACTTGATAAGCTATGTGCTACCTCACAACCTGTTGCCCTTTCTTTTTGAAGAAAAAACTAACATGCCAAGATTGTACTAGTTATCATATAAAAGAATAAGATAGAGATGATTTTAGTTTAGTATTTTATATACTCGTAATATATCTATTTTCTATTCCAGTTAGGTTTAGAAGAGATTGTTGTATTGTGATCGGATCAGAATAGTTTGTGATTTTTTGTGTCTTTCTTGTTTTATGTCTGTGTCACTTAATTGATCCTTGAAGATTCTTCAGATCGTGGATTTCTTTACATCTGTTTGTCCATATATCATATAATAGCTCCTTTCATTCTCTCATTGTGTTTATGACTGTTTCTGTCACTCTGTTATCATTAGTTATGATCGAATTAAGTGTCTATAGAATTTCTTTTAATACCACTACTCAATAAGAAGTTTGAGGATTCTAGAATTAATCAACTGTATTTGTCTATATATGACCTCCTTGAAGCTCTTTTTGTATTCTCTGTTGATGTGTGTTGATACATGTTTGATGAGGATCCTGTGGAAGTTTTTTCTCAATGTCTCTATGTTGTTGCTATATAAAAATGGATATGTGGTATTCTCAACTTCTCTGCATTTGTGACATTTAGTCTTCTTGTAAATTGGTGGATATTTGTTGTGCAGCTTGGTCCTAGTTTAAAGCTCTTCATACCAGAAGTTGAAGCTAAATTTCCTCATATAGTGATCTCTATATGAAGTTATATGTTTGTTCATTTTAGACAGATATATGCTGTTGAATGTTTGCTTCCAATAGATGTTTCTGTAGTCTTCGTCTGTGAAACTGTTTTGTGTTCTGTTCAGTAATTTCTATTTGATTAGCCTGATGGATTTGTTAACTTGTTTCACTAGTTCTTTGTATAGTATATCTATCTGTATTATATCCCAGACTATATTTATTGATACCGATCCTTTGTGAGGTTATTTTATGTTGATGAGTTTCCAGTTGGGTTTCATGTCTAGAGAGATGGGATCAATCCTGGCTAGTTTGTCAGCTTTCTCATTGAGAGTGATACCCATATGTACTTTTACTTTATGGATTGAGATAGTTAGATTTTGAAATTCCCTAATATAGGTGAAGGTATCTATTATTGCCTGGTTCTTTTTTTCGCTCACTTAAGTCTGTTGGTGTTCATGACTTCTGTTAGGTTTGTTATTATGGCTTGACTGTCAGTATATAAGTCAACTGTGGTGTTTTTGCTTAGGATGCTTATTGCTATGATTATAACCATCAGTTCTATCCTTGTGAATAAGGCATGAAGTTGAGTTTGTTCTTGAAATGTGTGTTCAGTTCCTTTCCTATCCTTTATGATCTAGCCAAGTCCCATATGTGGTCTATTGCCATGGTTTGACACTAATCCATCTATGTATATTACGGTATGTTGGCAGTTCTTCAGTCATTGTTGGATTGTTATCAGGATATTCAAGTCTTCTTTACTTAGTTAAAGATTTTATCAATATTTGTTGTTTTTGAATTACTGCTGTTTATTGTAACCTGTAGTGAGGTTCGGTCTGAATAAGGTGTTTCAGTAAAATCTTTTAACTCTTTCTTGATAGAGCTTGGTAGTATCCTATATCGTAAGGTGCTTGTGGAGCTATCCTTGTTTATCTTTGATAAAATGCTTGCCCTTTCTACTGGACCTGAATTATGTGCTGTCTTTTTGTTGCAAATGTACAAGTTTTAGCTAGATTGTCTTTTCCCTCATTTAGAGAGCATCCAGTGCATTTTTCCAGTAGTGACTGCTCTTCTATTTTTGAGTAATGTTTAAAGACTATTGTGTTGGGTCTGTTATTACATTTTTTATATCTATAGCTTCTTTGTTTGCTTCAGAGTTGTCCCTCAATGTAGTTCGTATGTATTTTCCATTGACAGAGATCTGCCTTGACTAAAGGTTTGATAATTACTTGTTTCATCTTTTATTTTATCTTGTATACTAGCTAAAATTGTGAGATTTTCTGTGATTTCCTTGTATCATTTTGGGGTGTTCCTTTTCTTAATTTTGTTTATGGCATCCAGTTCTTTCCAATATAATAGTTATGTTCTTGTTGAGTTGATAATTGGCCTGATAAACATCAGGTTATGTTTTCTTAAAGTCTACCTGTGCTGGTAATATAATGAACTTGATATTGTTTCTTCGATTGTTTATCTATTTTTTCTATCCTAAGGAGGGTTTCGATCCTTGATTCTAGTTGGAATTAAAAACCATGTTTCCTCAGTATCCAAAGGATAGTATGATTTAGATTTTGTCTGGCCTTAAGGAACAGTTGCGTGAGATATGTAGTCACAGTATTGGTAGACCAGAATATGTTCTGTAAATTTTGAAGTCCCATCCTAGAAATTTTTTCCAGGGTTCTCTCATATTTCATCTTTTGTAGCCATATCCTTGAGTGAAGTTGTAGTTGCCTATCCCATATATAGTTCAAGTTGTGATCTGTGTAGTTGTATAGGAGAGTATTGTGGATTGTATTGCAAGATCGCACCTGTGTTTATACTTCTTCGCAATTTTATCTATCAGGGAGATGTATTCACTTTCAGATAGTACCATATTATTGAGCAAGTACTTTATGCTTGGCATAAGTATGTGGTTTATTATGTATCTCATTTGTTTATCTATAGTTGCTAACTAGCTGATTAGTTTGCCGGTTTTCTTTACTTTTTCCCTATGAGCTACTTTTGGTATCCTTTTTTTTCTGAGCTGTCCAGCCATATTCTGAGTATCCTCATTGATAAACCTGGCTACTACCTCTAATTGTCCCTCTTTTGAGCTTGAAGCTTCTCTCCAAGTCTTCAGGCTGCCTATTGATGATTATTAATTGTGATTTCATAAGATTAATTTTAATGTTATTGTGGTTAAAAAACTCTGTAGCAATGTCTAAGGTTTTTGTATTTCTTTTGGGTTGTCTATCAGTCATGTCGTATTATCCATATATACTATAGCCTTTACTTCTAAGTGTTTCTTCTTGTTTGGCACATTGATATCTTCTCTGGATTTCATTGTATACCAGTAACCTCATCCTGATCTATTAATTTCAGTTAGAAAAGGGTCATAAAATATGTGACATAACAGGGAAGATATTGTGTCTCCCTGGTCAATTCCATCTAGTACTCTATAGTTTGGGCTGAGGAATGCATTGTTATGACTTGGTTCTCTCTTTCTCTGAGTAACTTTAAATGATGTTGATTATCTTCGGAGGTATCTTGATATGTCTCATAGCATGGCCCAGCATTTCTGTGTTGACTGAATCAAATGTTTTCATCAAGAATCTATAATTTCCTCTACTTTTTGTGTGCTTGCTCTATGCATAAGTTGGTTATATAGATAGGACCCTGTGTGCTGCTTTCAGGTAGGGCTGTCTAGTTGGACTCATTGAGAATGTTATGATTTTTGCAGATTTGTGATAGGTGATTACAAATAATCTTTATGAATATCTTCCTTCCTGCTATGAGCAGGGTGATGGATATGGTTATCTCGATTCTATTGTGCTATTCCATGGGTTTTGATATAAATATATATGTTCTGTGCTCTATTCTCTTAGTGTTTCACCTTGTATAAGGATCTTGTTATAGAGGTTAGTAAGTCACGTTAATTTTTTGGGTCCAAAATGTTTTTAAGCCATATAGGGGATGTTGTTTGATCCTGGTGCTGATTTGGAGCTCCTGTCCATTATTGTATTATTAAGTTTTTGTATGGTGATATATTTGGTGAGGTTGGCATGCTATTTTTCTTGAATTTTTTTGTTTGATAAATATTGCTGTGCCTATCTGGATATGCTTTCTACATGTATAGTTTTCCTGCACTGAATCCATTTTCGAAGTGCTCTAATGCTTTCCATTTGATCTCCTCTGAATCTGTAATAATTTCTATCTGGTTATTTTCCTCTGTAATAAGCTTGTCTGTTACTATGGTTCTATTAGATCTTTTCAGAATGTTGTTTATCATTTATTTTTTGTTGTTCTGTAACCATTGTTGCCTCCTCATTATGTTTTTTTAAATTTCTTTGTTCTTGTGATGTCTGGTGATTATTTTGACTGCTGTTTTGTATTTTGTTATGTATTCTTTGCACATCCTCTTCCACTGGACTATATAGTCCTAAGGATGCTTTGCTTGCCATTCTTTTAGTTCTACTACTAGCTATGGAAAGAATTCCTATAGTTTGCTTATCTGGTTTATGATCAGTTGTTCAGTTTGTGTATTAGGTGTGTCAATATTTCTCTGGAGTTTCTTTGATAGAATTTGAATGTTAACAATCCTTCTTTACATTGTTGGAGGCTCCCTTGGCATCTTATTTCTTCACCGGTTTTTTATCTTAGGAATGTATTTGTTTGTTGCTTCCATGATATATTACTTGAAACTATTCCATAGGTCATTTATATTTCCTTGTTCCTTTATGCTTTTCTCTTGTATCCTTGATTTAATTTCTTCTCTAAAGTTCTCTCTTTGTTTGGTATCTGCTTTATGCTAGTTATACTTATAATTTTGCATATGAATGTTTTGTTTTCTTTGCTTTTCCAGCTTCTATAATTCAATTCTTGTTATTATAATCCTGTAGTCACTTTTGTGTAGAGAGTCTGGGTGGTCTATTATGTAGAAGTTCCTGGATTGTCATGTACTATATAAGCCATACTATATTTGGTTAATCCTACTGGCCACTCCTCTATTGTTTTCCCATATATATGTTACTTGTGTTAAATTGTGTAATCTAAATGTATTAGTAAAGTTCTTGGTGATTAGCTATTTCAACAAGCCTAACTCCGGTCATTAGTTGTTTACTTTCTTTAAGATATGTTATTTGTCAATGAAGAGGTTGGATGTAGTATTTAATTCACCTCCCATTACTATGTGTATTCCCTTTTTCTTATCTTGTATTATCCATTCCTTTATAGTACTTTCTATTGTTATTTTTCTTTCCTGTTGCCATTTCTTGATGGGAGATACATTCCTATTACTCTTATCTTGTGTTTGCCAGGAAATACCATATCTACTGCTATGGCTCTTCCCTCTATTTCTTGTTTCTTGTATATTCGCATGCAATTTTTTCATAGATTGCTATGCAACTCTATGTCTGATCTTTCTCTTTAGGTCTACTGAAGTTATTAAATTATATTCTGGTTGTTTTTAATGTTTGATCTGGTTTATGTCTCTATTAGTTTTTATTGAGATGACTATCCATTTCTGAGTAGTATTCTATCTATAGTTTATGTTTTTATCTTCTATTATGTCTCCTATGTTGTGTGTTACAATTGTCCAAACTGGATGGTTGGTTGTTGCAGTTCTATTGAGGTATGTAGTGTTTTTATTTGTGTGTTTGCTATTGTTTTGGGTCTTCTTTTTATGAAAACTTGAGGAATTTGGAATTTTGTTATTTATTTTGCTATTTTCCCTCCTCTAAGGATTCAGCTGAGTCGTGTTGATCATATTATTGAGAAGGGTTGTATCCTGGTAAGACTGTCTATTGGGATAGTTTACAGAGATTAATTGTTTCTTTCATTATTAAGCTCATTTTGTTGAGCTATTGTTGATATGCTTCCTATGCTTTCTTGATATCTTGGATCTTGATGCCTGTTCCTGCTACTTGTTTTTCACTTTCAGTAGATGTGGCTTCTTCTAGCTCTACCATGAATTTACATATTCTCTTCGGGTATCTATTTGCATATTCTTGTTCTAGGGCATCTACTCTCTCATTCAAATCCTGGGGGGATTCCTTCATCTCTTTGATTTCACTTTAGATTGTTGATAGGACTTGTCAAATGTTGTTATTATGGTTGTTATTGTTGGGATTCCTTCCATATTTTAGGATATTTATATAGCTTCTCGGGTCTTCTGTTCTATAGTTTTTGTGACTGATGCAATTGAGATATATTTTATAACTGGGTGGTAGTAGTATCCTTGAATTGTTGAACCTATTGATGTATTGTCTTGGAGAGAGGAATTTGGAGCTGTCGGCATGTGTGCATATTATGTTCTGGTAAGCTGTAGATGAGACATAGTCTTGTTTCTCAGTCTATCCACTATGTCTGGGTCCTTGGATCATAGAGACTCTGATTTTACCTCTTTCATCTCTTTCTTTGATTAGGACTGCAAACCTTTTAGCTCGATTGTTATTGTCTCTGGGAATGTATACTGATTTGGCTTTGATACTCATGATTGTAACTGCCAGGTCTGCTGCTATTGTGTCTGGAGGCAGAGGGGTTAGTGTTGTGCTGAAGTATTCCCTTTGTTCTCTAACTTCATGTGTTCTGTAATAGGGGTATATTCTGCATAAGTGAAGTTCTTTTGTGAGAGTCCAGTCTTGACTAATTTCTATGCAGTCAGATGTATTAGATAATGTTATATTTGCTATCTGAAAAGGCCCTGCTCTCTGCAAGGGGATATAATCAATACTGATTTGTTTATCAAAAAACTCTGCCAAGTCAGTTATAGTGAAGTGTTGAGGGATGTCACATATCCTGATGGTATGGAAATTGATGTCTTGGAAATCTAATAGGGCAGTTATTCTAAATTTGGTACTCTTATAGTCTGTGGGTTCTATTGTGCATGCTTTGTGTGCATCCTCCTGATTAATGAAAATAGCTGTGATTTGTGATCTCCTGATTGAATATTCTATTCTTACGTACTTCAAATAGGGCAGGTGTTCCATTTTTTGTTTGATGAATTCAGTTTTTTCCCTATTATTTTTTCCTGGTACCTGATCTGGATTAATATATGTCTTTAATGGTTTAGAGAAGGTTTGTCTATCTTGAGTTTCTCGTCATGAGTGCAGTCTCTTCTGCATGTCAGTTTAGTTCTTGTAACTGTAACCTATCTGGTTAGTGATGCTAAGTTGCTTATCCTTTGCTAGGGGCTCTGTGATGTTCTCATTCATAATACTTCAACTGTGATAAGGGATAACGTTTTACTGCTGGCTATACTTTTCTTGTTTTCCACCACTTGACTTGCTTCTTCTGTCTCCATTTCTTCCGCTTGTGTTCTTAGAATCTTCTTTTCCTTTCCTTTTTCTTTATATATTGGTTTTTTGGAAAGAGATAATCTTGTTCCAAGAGAGAAGTGTCTTAATTGAGATATCGGTATTGTTACCTTTGCCTTCAAGATCCTGCTGTTGCTTTTATTTAACCTGTCTATATTGTACTCTGGTGTTGTTTGCCTTACCAGGCTTATCAGTTTCCTTATGGAGGCCATGTTACTTGGGGACTACTTTTGTAGTTGGGGATGAGTTCATTTTATGTTCTTGCCTAAAAAGGAAATTTTTTGTTATTTTTGAGATTTTTAGAAAAGTGTTTTTTTTCCTTCTCTCTATAAAGTAATATAATTAATTTTAATCTAATTATTAAAAAACTCTGCAAGATTAGTTTTGGTAAATGTTAAAGAAGTTCTAAACATGAATAAAATAGGTGCTATTTTCTCAAGAGCCTAGTTAAGCAATCTTCCTGAATTTGATATTTTTATTCTTTGTGATATTCAGTTCACATACTGTTTGTACTTTCTCTTGATTGTCTCAAATAATAGTTGGTTTTTCAATTGAATATTTGTATCTTATATATTTCAAGAAAAGATAATATATTATTTTTTGTTTAATAAAACTTGTCTTTTTCTCAGTAGTCTATCTGAGAACTAAGTTTGGTCAATGAATATTTTTCTAAGCTTGAGGATCTCTTGGTATCCTTAAAGATTTTGAATATATATTGTTTTTTCTAGTCTATTTTCTTAATTTTTATAAGTATATTCTAACTAGTAGTAATATCTATGTACTCATTCTAGACCTATGGCTCATAAGTGCTCTTGTCTTTTGATTTGTGATAGTGAAAAAAAATAGAGCTTTGCTACTTGTGAAGTTATTTGTTATTTCTATATTCTCTTTTGATTCTTTAACCTAATTTTTTTTGTCTATGCAGTTGTGTTAACTTTTTTCTTTCTTTTGTTTATTGACTTCTTTATAAATGCTATCCTAGTTCCTAGGAGAAAGTGTCTAAGTTGAGAGGCTAGTATTGTTCTTTTGCTTTCAGGATCCTACTATTGTTCTTATTGAGTCTATTGATATTATACTTCAGCATAATCTGTCTTGCTAGACTTCTTAGTTGCCTTAGGGAGACCATATTGCTGGAAAGTACTATTTTTTACTTATGGATGAGTTCATTTTATGATTTTTATTTAATAAGAATTTTGTTAATAATTAAGAATTTTTCAGAAAATCTTTTTTCGCAATGTATATCTCATTAGTTTATAGGGTATATTCAATTATTAAGGCAAAATAATAATTTATATAGTATACTTTATTTAATTTCTTTATTATATTATTATATTTAATTATATTTAATTAATAAGTTACTCAAGTGAGCAGATCTAACATATTAGCTTAATTTGCAAAATTTGGTAGATTTAATTACTTTGGGTTACTTTTATTATCTTTTTTTTTTTTAACTGGCAAAGTCTTGCCATTTAGTTTTTATTTATTCATTAATACAGGCTTACATATGCAAATTTAATTATGGATCTATACATTTATGAAAGGAAAAAAACACTATGACTCAGTATTCTATTATTAAAAACCCTGTGACTTGCTGCAGTTCACCTTGGTGGGCACTAGTGTGTTAAGACTCCACTAGTACTAATATTGATAGAAAAGAAGAAAAAAGAAAAATAACTGTTTTTTAATGTTTTTCCATTATGATGTTTATTAGTTCTATATATAGTTCTCCAAACCTGTCCTTTAGGTGTTTCTTAAGGTCGATTTGGGCCTGTTCTGGTTCTGGGTTAGCCTCAAAGCTTTTGATAGCCTGTGTTGTTGGTGAGTCCAGGCTTCGTGGTGTGGTTTGTTACTTGTTTGTTTTATTGTTGACTTACTTCTTTTGATGTTTAAGTTTTTTGTTTATGTTCTGACTTTTCTCCCATTCTATTGTGATGTCACATCTGAATTTCCAGGCTTTTCGTTTGGCCTGCTAGAACTTGTGTGTTGCTTCTCGAATTACTTCCAGTACTCTAGATCTGTCTTTTGTTATGGTTCTACTATTTGTATCATACCATGTGTTATAACTCCCTCACAATATTCTTCCATTCGATTTGATGCCCTGTGTTACTGTTTTCCTTGTGTTTCTATGTTATTTATATTCTTTTCTATTTGTTTTGGATTGATTCTGTTTGTTTACCTTCAGCTCTTGCTGTGTTGTCCTCTGTCAAGGCCTGTATTAACTCGTCTTGAAGTCTTATTGATGTTATGCCACATTGAAAGAATTGGTCATTTGTTTCTTTGTGTGGTTTGCAAATTTTGCATTTATTATCGGGATAAATGTCAGGACATCTTTCGTTTAGTTTGTCCATGGTAGATAGTTCTCCTATCCATGTTTTAATTCTGAATGATCAGTCCGTATAGTCTCTCATATTAGTTGATATTGCTGTAATCGCTGTCGATATTAGGAGCTCCAAAGTCATAGGCCAGTGGATTTCTTGAGATTTCTTCTGGTTAAGCCAATCCTGGTTTCTTTATAGTGTTCACCATTTACTCACCCATTTGTTTTTAAGAATTTGTCTCATTAGAGACTTGATTTCGATATCGTATTGTTTTTGGTTCCATCAAGTGAGTATGTTTGTTGATATAGAATTTTTTGTATTTATTGTTATGGTGTGTTTGAGTTTGTCTGTTAGGTTTGTTGAGGCCAGTTGATTTGCCTTTTCATTGCTTAGAATACCAGAGTGACTCTTGACTTTTGCCCAAGTGATTGCAAGCTTTTTCATTTTTATCAAATTCTTAATGGTACTACTGAAGATTTAATTTAACTAATGTGTATTCCTTTGACATTTCCTCTGTAGTAAAGACTCACCCAGTATGTTGATTGCTGCCTAACTATCTGTGAAGATTGTGATTTTTTTGTTGGTGCTAATAGTACTTATTGTAGTCATAATGGCCATTAGTTCTGCTTTTATTAATAAAGGAGTATCGCATGTCTCTGCTTGAAATTCTGCTAATTGTTTTCCCTTTTTGGTGGTTATTATCCAACCTAGTCCTATTTTACTTCTCTCTGGGTGTCTGGTGAAGGAGTCATCTGTGTACAACTGCAAATCATTTAGATTACTCAGATCTTTTACTATGGCTGAAAGCTAATCTATGAGTCTTAGATGTTCAGTTAATCTAATATGTATTAGATATGTCGTTTCTGAAAGTGGATCCATGTGGATCTGTGGTATTGTTCTTAGAGTTATTGATTTTGCTTCTCTCTCCCGCAGTGCTTTCTTGATTCCCTAGGGAGTAGAGTGCAGCCTGTTTGTCATGTGTTGCTGTTCTATTATCTGGTCTTCCTGGGAATCAGCTGATATTAGCTTTTATCTACTGTTACATTTACTGTTCTTGTCCTTATTAGCTCTGCAATACATTGGCCTTATTCCTTGTATTGACTTCTCAATTGCTGTTTATTTTTTGGTATCCTTTATATTTGAAAAGAGGAGATGTTGATGGTAGTGATATCATGTAGTTGACTATGATTTTGTCTGAGTCTGTCATTCTCCTTTTTCTGTAGATTGCAATTTCATCATCTGATTTTGTGGCTATCCACTTGATTGTTGTCTGTGTTTGTGGTGGGAGTACTGGGGTATTGCTACAGAAGCTGTTGTTGGTGTCACTAGTGGAAGATTCATCTATATTTGTATAAGAGTTCTGGTTTGGGTCTATATATATAATTTGTCGTAAATCTTGAAACTATACAGGAGTCCTGCCTTGTCTTCCTCTTCTTGTCTTGAGTTGTTGCCATGTAAGGGGTCTTGATAGTTCATTATTCATGAGCTATTCCTTGAATAGGATTTCTCTTTTCCTCAGAGCTTGTCTATTTTGTCATACCATTTGCTTGAGATAATATTTTTGATGGCTGTCTTCCCTCCACTAGGTGTGGTGCAGATTGTTGTGTAGTTTGTTATCTCGAAAGTGATGCCCTGAACTTTGAGTATATTAATAATATCGTTTGTGAGATTTTGTTGTTTTTTGATCCAGAATGGGTATTTGTCCTCTAGGATTGATATGTTTGACCAGTATTGGTTCTGAAGTTGTTGCAATCTGATCCATGCTGGTTTACTATATATGTCTGATCCGTTGATTCTTTTTTTCCAGTTGTTTTTATGCAACATAACCTGTCTGTCCCATATGTTGAAAAGTTTGTATCCAAAGTCTGAATGGATAATTGCATTAGGGGCTGTCCTAGGCAAGTTGGTTTTGTATTTGAAAGTTTTGACTATCTTGCTATTAAGTTAACTGCATTCCTATTCAGATAGGGTCATGTCATTAAGAAGGTACTAACTACTGGGTATAGTACATAATTGATTATGTATTGTACCTGTTTATCTGTGATTATTTTCCATTTAATGAGGTTGATTGTGTTGTCAATTTTTTCCCAGATAAGTTGTTTTTGATATTGCTTTTTCCCATTTTCTGAGATCTAGACTCCTAGTATGCAAGTTGTTTCATTTTTCTTCAAGAGTATAACCTTTGGTTGCTGCCAGTATAACTCCTTGTACCCAGTCATGTTTGCTTGTGTTGATACAAATGAGTGATGACTTGTCTCCATTAGCCTGTATATTATTGATGTAGAGGAATTCTGATACTGTATCCAGAATACTTTGCATATTGAATCTGTTTGGAGCATATCAGGTGGTGTTATCCATATATGCTGTTGCTGTGATCATTTGTGATCTAGAGTGTTGAGATATTCTGTTGTTATTGTTTGTTACTAGGTTAGAGCTCCATATCACTTTCATTACATAACTCATCTTTTTGTCTTCTTTTTCTTGTATTAGGAAATCATAAAAGATTCCCCATAAGAGTAGGGATATGATGTCTCCTTGGTCAATCCCATCTTGAACTTGATATTTTTCTGTGTACCTATGTGTTGTAATAACTCTATTATATCTATCTGTTAGGATGTTTTCTAGGATGTTGATGATTTTCCCTGGAAGTTTGATTCACTTCAATGCCAGTGTCACCATGTCTTTATTAATTGAGTCGTATGCCTTGCTTATATTTTGGCTAAAGATCCATGCCTCTTTTCCTACTTCTCTAGCTTCTTCCAGGAGATTATTCATTATGTGTATTGGCTATTGCATGCTACTACCTGAAAGTCTTGCCCAGTTGCTCCTTGATGTTATGTGGTGTTGATTCAGTATGGCTACTATTCTATTGTTAGTATGAATATGAAAACTTTCCTTGTTATTTCTAGGAGTGTAATTGGTTGCATGATGTTAATATCCCCTATCCAGTCTTTAGGCCACAAGCTTAATTTGTAATTTTATTAATCGAAACTGTTATGTTATTACAAATAAGTAGTTTTACATATATGTTATAATAAATCATATCTATATGGATAGCTATATATATATTTAATTAATGTTATATATCACCACTTGAATAATCAAACACGAACACTTTTTCACTGATCCTTTTTTTCCAAAAAATTTACTTTTATGGTAATTTTGCAAAGAAAAGAAAAAGTGAACGGAGAGATATCTTCTCAAAGGAAACTTTACAACAAAACAGCTCAATGGAGGCCCAGCTATAACAAGAATGCCCTCACAAGAGGCAATACTAACAAGTTATGCAAAGAAACAACTCTGAAGCCTCCAAAGAAAACTACTCAAAACCAAACACTAACTGAAAAAAACCAGTCCGTATTGGCTCCCAACTCTCCCAATAGGTACACACAGATAGATAACAATACAATTGATACTTTGACAAGCAGTTCAACAGCAAGAAAGGAGACAAATACTGCAAACTGGAGTGAAGAAGTTAAAAAAGACTGGTAATCACGTGAGCAAAAATAATACTAATCAAGATAAACCCATCCAAAATCAAGAAGAAGAGAAACATGCTTACGACTCAGACATCGACATGGAAAAAGGAGAATACTCAGCAACACCCACAACTTCTTCCTACAGAATATCCAACTACAAAGACAAACAGAAGGAATACGAACAGACCACCAAACCAAGATCTCTCTTTCCATTCGATAGAACACAAAGATATGGAAGAGAAAAAGTTAAAATTGGCATCCTGATATCTGAACTCCCTGGCAAGATGACAACACAAAAAATAACTCATCTTACTAAAGCCCTCAATTCTCCTAAAGGACTTCACACCATCCGTAATGAAGGAAGTAATGAAAATGAACACATCATTGCCATTCTCAGCAACAAACAAGTAGTGATTGAGATATGCAACGCAATCGTACCTGAAACAAACAATCAACACATGGAAATTATGGAGTTCACAAACCCTATTCTAAAAAAGGAGATGAGTGTCAGAGTATGGGATATCCCCCTCGATACCAAGTTCATTGAAGTGCAACAATCATTTTCCAAATATGGAGCAATTAGCAATATCACTATATCAACACAACAAATGTGGCAAACAGTAACGATCATATACACAAACAATGATGATAAAGAAGCACTGATCAATCGATAGAGTGTTCCACTCAAGTTAGACTCAGTCAGAGTCTTTGGCACACAATGGGATGTAGAACAAATGAAAGAACATGGTCCAACCACAGCCAAACTAACCAATCTATCACCAAATACAACTGCCTTCGATTTCAGACTAATCTGTAAACAAGTCAAAGCCATGACATGCTACATATCAAGAAGAATGTCATATCAAAGAAAACGCTTCGCAGTCCTGAGTTTTGGTTTCCAAAAAGACCTGGATGAGGCAATGAAACAAGATTACCAACTTGGGAAAACAACAATTACCTGGCAACCAATAGAAACAAAACTCTGCTCAATTTGTGACAGCCATGAACACCTTGTAACCAACTGTTCCATCAAGGAAAGATGGCTCCAGTGGAAGCAATACAACAAAGAGCAAGCTAGGAAATTTGGGGAAACTCTATAACAAATACAAGCCTGTACGCACTACACAATCAGAAATCAAATAAAAGCACTAAGAGAAAAACAAAAATAACCTGGTTCCTATGCAGCTACAGCAAAACAAGATCAACAACAAAATAATACCAGTTAAAATAGTAATGAACAACCAATACTCGTAAATATCCTGCACCTCCTGAAAGAAAACAATGCAGAAATCAAAGAAATCAAAGAAAATATAATTGATTTAGATGAAAGGGTATACAACTTAGAGTATACAGAGGATGAAACCCTTGTAGAAATGGAAACAGAAATCGAGATTGAATCACCTGACACAACAAATATTGAGCGACAAACCAGTAACCAGAATGAAACTGCCAATATACAAACACAACAACAACAAATCCATACTTCTATCAGCAGAATGAACCAAAACATGAACAAAGTACTCAACGTGATTGTAGAACTCATCTCTAGGAGAACCAACAATCAATTAAATAAATAATGGGGAGTTTACAAAGCACAATATCAATAACACAGCAAAAACATCTAGATGAAATGCAACCATCAAATTCTTTTGACTCAACACCCCAACAACTGACTACAAACTCAATAGAAATGAACTCTAACAACAACAATACCAAAAACAATACTAACAACAACAATACCAAAAACAATACTAACAACAATACCAACAATAACAATAACAATAATATCAATCCATTCACTGAAGAAAACCTCAACAAATGCCGACCAATCTAAAAACTTACAACTAACTGTCAACATACGTGGATTAGTAGACACACAAAAGAGAAATACATGGTTCAACTTATGTGATCAAAAGCAATGGGACATTATAGTAACGATAGAAACAAATGGCTCACATCAACACTTTAAAGACTGGAAACATCTAAACTTTCAAATAATCTGGTCCCACAAAGAGGTACAAATCTTAGGCCACGGCCTTAATATAATGATCAAAAAAGACATTGCGCCGAGAATATATAAATACAAAACCTTCAATGGCAGACTAATAGCCACAGACTTTGCCTTTTCAAGAAAAAGAAAATTGAGAATAATAGGAGTCTACTTCCTAGCCCAAGACTTATCTAAAGAATAAACATGTATAATATACACACTCAAACAATGGATCAATGAGGCAACAGTACAGAATTGGCACATTATAGTGATGGGCGACCTGAATGGTACACCCAATCCCAGCATGGACAAATTGAGCGACAAAAAACTGATCCATACTTACAATCCTTCAGGAAAACAAATTGAAACCCTGATAGACAATGGTTTCATGGATACATACTGCACTCACAACCCTTTAAAAAGAGAATACACTTGGAAAGGTCAAGGTAGCCATAGTAGACTTAACCAAATTGGAAAAATCCCAAAGAAACATGGCACACACACAAAGCCAATATCATAGACATGCTCAACCCTCTAATTACTAGTGATCACAGACCAATGATCACAGAACTCAAGGTATGGGAGTTAGATACATCCAAAATCACATCTATCCATAAACCAAACATTAGGTACAACTGGTCCCACACCAATGACAAACAATGGGAAAAATTCTTCCAAACAGTGGAATCAACAATGAGCAATATACCCTCAGATCCCATATCAATCGACCAAAGATAGAATTTCTTTAGCTCCCAACTTCTGCATGCAGCGAAAAAACACATACCCAAAAAACATCAATATTGGAAAAAACGTCTCCAGAAAGCAGATAAAGAATCAAATGCCCTCTTATTTCATCTACAATCATTCTTACCAACTCTAAAGCAAGTCCACAACACAAATCAGGAAGACAATACTGAAAATGAATGCGTCATATCAATGTATATCCAAAAACACTTTCCTAACTTCATCACAGAATTACATTAAGCCAAAAAAGCATCAAAGAACCTCCACTATACAAAGTAGATACAGATTATCCGATCATATATCAAAACTTACAAAACTGTGGGCAAATACTTTACAAAATGCAAAGAAGCTAAAGCTATAGCTCAAAGAATAGTAAGCTGACAGGCTTTCCTAGAAAGTAACAAAAAAGCTATGATTAACAGCATCTTAGATAGACCAATGTGACACATCCATCTTGACAAAATCATACAATAAAAAGAGGACATACAAATTATTACAGAACCTAACAAAATTAAAGAAATAGTTAGACAACATTTCTTCAACTGGACACCACCTAGAAACACAGTATCACTAACAAATCATCTACACTGGCAACAGAATGCGAAGCTAAACCACACATCAAGAGTAGCTGATATGCAGATGTTCTCATAGAGATCACAACTGAAAAACTAACAACAACAATTAACAACCAAAGTAACAAATCAGCACCAGGAAGAAATCAAATTCCATATAATGCCTACAAATATCTCAAGAAAAACACCATAGAAGAACTGAGAAATCTTTAATAATATTCTTCAACAAGGCACAACCCCCAAAGAATGGAGCAAAGGTACCATATATCCAATACCCAAACCCAAAGACTGGAAAAACAACCTCGACATAACAAGACCAATCACCCTTTTGGATGCTGGAAGGAAAATCTTTACTAAGATCATAACAGACCACCTTGCCAAAGTCTTCAAAGATCACCCAATACTATCAGATCTAAACTGGGCAGTACTACCAGGAAACAGTATACAAGATCCTATACACATCCTGATTTGTATCATAGAACATGTCAAAGAAACAAATCAAGAAGCCTGGATCCTCAGTCAGGATATGTTCAAAGCCTACGATTCAATAGATATCACAATGCTAAAAAAGGCATTCAGCAGATAAAAATCTCAGAACAAATAATACAAATCCTCGGCAACATCTTCAAAGATAAGCAAAATATAGTCCTAACATGCCATGGCTCTACCACTTTATACACAGTCAGGGATGGCATAGATCAAAGTGACACCATATCCCCACTACTATGGCATATTTTCTATGACCTCCTGCTTACAAGAATCAATAATGAACATACAGGATACTCACTTGCAATCAAGACCTGTAAATAACTAAATCAAGAATAGTCTTCAAGATCCATAAATATTGCAGCCAGTGCATACATAGATGACACTATATGGATTGAAACCAACAAAGCTGCACTTCAAAAAATAATAAACACCCTGAACAATTCTTCCATATCCATGACATCAAAGTAAATCCACAAAAATCCCAGCTCCTAATAATCAATGGCAAAGAAAATGACTACACACAAGGAGTCTGGATGAACGATCAAAGAATTACAGGTTGTAGAAGTGGTACCCCAGTTAGAATCCTCGGAGTATGGTATAACAGTTCTGGGAGGAAAGACTACCAAAAAGCCTTGATCAAACAAAAAATACAAAAAACACGAACACTTCTGAAAATGAAAAGAATCACTGACAAGCAGATGCAATACATAATCAATCACATCCTCATGCCCAGCCTAGAATATCTGTGCAATGATATTGTTCTTACCAGAGATACTTGCAACAAAATAATGAGCAAGTTAGTAACCACCTTCAAACATAAACTAGGCCTCGCAAACATGGTCCCCAATAGCATGCTATACAATAAATTCGAGTACAATCTAATGCACTTATGGGATAGATAACTTCTACTCCATGCCACGAACTGGACTTCACGAATCAATCAAAATAACATTACAGGAGAAATTGCTAGGGAAAGACTACAATCATTACAAAACATGTTCGGGTCCACAAAAATGATAACAAGTCATCTACATGTCCTCCTGCTACCACAAGAAAGAAACCTCAATCATGACATCATATGGCTACTAAGAACATACGGATTCTCTTTCCAGAATACACTAAATGGAAGATACATCACAATCACTGAAATAGATATTCCCATTGAAGAAGTCACAAGTAAAAGTTTCTACAACCAACACAGGAAAAACTTAAAGAAGCATAACATTATCTTCATTGGTCAAATGCTAAACAGTAGGAGGGAAAAAACACTGCATTGGTGTCAAGTAATCAGACTCAACTGTCAAACAATACAAGGGCATACCTCAGCTTGATACCATACACTCAAAAACAGAATACAAGAATGGATTATAAACAGCCAGTTGCAATAACCTCCAATCAATCTATTCCTACAATGCAGTCAATCTATAAATCGAAACACAGCCCGTCTATATTGGATCAGTACAGAACTAAACAATCAGACAATTCTGGGAAGAAAAGAGAAAAGACTAAATGATCACTTAACAGAATACAGACACTACAACAGAATTAACAATCAATCACCTCTAATTGAATGCATGTACTGCAACATCAATGATCATAGTCAAAACAATTATTCATATACTTTCTCAGCTAGCTGCCAAAGGTCAATCAATATTCCTGTTCATTTTAGCAAAGTCACCACCAGCGATATACCCAACATAGAGAGTAGCACATTTAGGTGTAAGGTATCTCCAGATTCTATTCACACTACACTCAATGCATTATGCACCTCCAGCACAACCACCACCCATGATCAGTTGGAAGTTGGTATCTCAGCAATACAAAACCTAGACAATTTTCTCAGAAAACTTTTCAGCACAGAGGATCATATACTTAAGGAATTATCTAACCTAGCCTCCAAGATACAAGATCATATGATCTTTGATATATATACTGATGGATCTCTCAAAGAACTCAACCACAAATAACTCGTGGATATAGGCATAAAAATCATCACAAGTGAAGAAAAAGAGTTTATCTTCCAAGGACAAACAACACAATACCCATCATCTACCAGAGCAGAAATCATGGCAATACTCATCACTCTTAGTATCTTATCAAACTTTAGTCATGTCAACATATTCATAGACAGCAATGCCACCATAAACAGTATCAACAACATTGCATAGTTAACACCAAACAAAGTGCTGAAAAACAAAAAAATTTCAATCTATTACAACAAATTCAAGATATACTAAAGAAAAAAAGCATCAAACTAAAGTTAATCAAGGTAAAGGCACACTCAAGAATAGAACACAATGAAGTAGCATATAAACTTGCAAGTATAGACCAAATATATAGCATGGCACCAAACAGTAGAATAATACACACAAACATAACAACGAATCCAGTACTCACCCTTATCCCCCAATGGGATCAAGAAGGTATAGATATCCCTATCAAACTAATGACCCAATGCATTACTAATGCAGTTAATCTAGTAAAATGGAGACTCTTAAATTGGACTAGGATCAACTTTGATGTCCACATCATAAGGGAAATCCATTGGCCCATGACAGTAAACAATCTACAACCCACAAAAATGAGTAATTACTTTACTTGTTGGCAAGATCAATATTAAAGAAGATTTAGATTCCAACTATGGAATGAAAAACTTTCTACAAAAGTGAAACTATATCATAGACTTCCCAAACTGTACAAAGATGACAAATGCATCAACTGTGGTCAAAGAGAATCTAACATACACCCCTTTATCTGCCAGATACTCAGACACTCCACAGGCAATTTCATTATCAACACCATAACAAACACAATCACTAAATTTAGTGAACATAACAAAACCAAAGATGTTCTTCAACAGTACTCAAATGACAATGTACTACACTACAAGCGATACCTGGAAGTCACTATCTGGGGAGGCATCTTAAAAGAAATGATCACAATCTTAGGCAAATTGATCCCTAACCAAAATATAAAGAAAACATGTATTCAAGAAATTACTAAAAAAATCACATGCTGCCTACAACAAATATGGCAAAACAGATGCGAAGGTTTTCAAACATGGAAAAAACAGAAAGGCATTATAAGAGCCATAGAAAAACTGCACAAATACAGCTCTATTCATCTAGATCCATGGATCGAGGAAAGAGAGAAACATATTAAAAATCAATTCACTAACCTAGTCAATCAATACATCCATAGAAGTATTCAATCGATCACAACTCCCTACCACTTACTAGAAATTTTATTTAGTGCTAGTCCAGCCTTGGCAGGTTAGTTTCCCTTATAGGGTAGCAACAAGCCACGAGTAGGTTAACCCCTTATCGAGCTTTATTTGATAAACAAAAGTAGCTAGAACATAGACACATGCAATTTTCTACTAAATTCAAATAAAGCAAGGCTGAGCCAGCATAAAAAAAAAAAAAAAAATACATCACTACTACCAGCCCAACAACAAACTGTAAGCCTGCATGATTCCATCTTAATTATTCTTAGAACAATTTTTATTAAGAGTATTCTAGTTATCAGACCGTCAAATTCAATATCCTGGATCCCGATTTTTGGTCCTTTGGAGTAGTTCATGGATTTCTCCTTCCACCAAGGCTTTCTGATAGTCAAGTCTATGAAACCCGACACAGCCACATGCATGAGGACTGGGACTGGCTTAGATGAAAAGAGTTCTTTTCTTGTGCACGAGTTTTTGTATAAAGCCATTTGTGTCCCCAGACAAGTTGTTTTCTTATTTTAGTCCTGAGAGGCATGCTATCAGTTTGGGGATCTACTCTTCCTGCTACCATTTCTGGTAATGCAATTGTGTCAATAATGATCCTATTTGATTCAGATCACAACCTGATTATAATCTAGATATAGATCAGATGCTATATTTAGAAACATCAGTTAGTTTACAGTTATACCAATGAATGGATTCAATTCCTCGATCTGTTGTGTTTTTGGATAGAATTGAAACCAGATCTTATGATCTGACCTACAGAGTACTAACCACTGCACTATGGACCTGTAGGTCTGTTTACTTTTATTATCAAATAATTAATATTCAATTATATATATAAAGATTAGCTATCCAAAGCAGTTAACTTAAGATTTTATTTACTGAATTTTTTTACCCTTAGTATTATGTATCTCTAATAAACTTTTTAATTAAATCAAATGCTTAAAGCCTCTTTTAGCAAATTTGTATAACCTCTAATATCTTTGAATTATTAATTTTAGTAACTATAACTAAAATATTCTTCCTCAACTTAAAGTAAATTACTACTATAGTAGTTCCATTTATCTATCCAATTTGAAGGTTATTGAATAGATTAATAAATTGATAATGTCTATAAAATTTACTACTTTGTAAACTATTCTTTGAAAACAATCAAAAAGCTTTATTTAGTATTTGATATATTTACTTGAGAAGTGATTCAAGAATCTAAAGTCTAGCAAAAGGTTTGAATTTTGTTATATTAATAGGATAAAAAACTATTTTATTACAAATAATATACATAATACTTTCTATAAAATAAATTTAAATATCAATATCAATCAAATCTACTCTTATTATATTGATAACTCTTGTTTAATTTGTTGCTTATTCTAGAAATCTTCTACTTTCAAAAACTTTTGGAATTGATTCAAAGTAAAATTTATTGTTATTTCTTATGCTTTTATGGCCAAATATTATTTTAATCAAGTTCTTTTTACTTTTATCTTTTCTTTGAATCTACTATTATTAAAAATTAATTTTTACTATATAATACATATTTTTTTGATAAAAGTTAAACAGGCCTACTTTATTAGTATAATATTAAAACATATTACTTGATTCAGTAATGCAATTTTACAAATGCATTTTCTCTATACTCTCTATTACTATATTATTAAAAAGCCAATTGGTTAATATGAAACCCCTTATGGCATGTTGTTTCTATTATAGAAAACCAATATGCCTAGGCTTAATTAGTACTTTTTATTAAGATTTGAAAAAGGTTTTGTATTTCCAAGATTATTTCACCTAACATGTCATTTTGAATTTCATGTTGCTTTTTTATAGTGTCTCCTTTTAATATTGTGAGTTTGTTATATTCCTATTTTTGCTTCTTGGTTTTGATAATTATACCTTAGATTTTTTCTCACATTGTTATCCTGTGGCATCTGTTTAGCCAGATATAGTATTTTATAAATCTGATGTATTTGATAATTGACTTGATCGTATCTATCAGCTTGTCTTATCCTAGCCTGTTTATAATGAGATAATTAAGGGTTCTGCTAATTCCTCCTCTAAATATTAGTACTTTTAGATATTGTATATTTACATATATTACCTGTATAATATCTATTTGATAGTATTGGTTTCTCTTCTGTTTTTTATCACTTTAATGATGCACTTGTTAATTTCTTTATATATATCTATACCATAGTACTTACAGTAAAGAAATGTTTGTTGTCTTCATCACTTAGGAAGCTGGAGCATTGATTGTTTTTGTATAGATCATGAGACCTTTTGTATAGTTTGTGTATTTTGGATAGTTCCTGGTTCTAAAGTTTTATTGTAAATGTCTGTTGAGTATAATTCTACTAGTTAGTGTGATCTGAAGTTATTGCTATAGAGTAGATATTTTTAAGACTCAGCTCCCAGTTGATTTCTTTTCTGATTTGTGGAGCTATTGTTTGATTTTATTCAAGGTTGTTTCAGTTAAAGGTGTGTATATCCTGTTGGATTATTTTGATTGTCTTTCAAATTGGTTTCAGTATCTCAATTATTTTATTAAAGTGGAAACTTAGCAGTTTTTGGTTGAATGTATATGCTATAAGTATTATAGGTTGTTCTGTCAAATGGTTTTTGAGTGTTTCTTATACTAGTATATATGCTTGAGTATGTATTGGATCTTTGTTTTTACTGGATATTTTTTGTCATGTGATATTTGATAAAGCTGTTTTGTGATTTTATTTGTATTAGATATGAGTCGCACTTCTTCTATTTTATATATTTGATCCTTTTGTGTGAGTTTTCCTATATTCTAAATCAGATGTTGGAAGTGTATAAAAATAGTTATTTGTTTATTATATTCTGCAACTGCTATTGCAATAGTTGTAATATTTAATATATATATATTTATTTTTTTGATAAAATTTATTTAAAACTTTTATTTACTATTATACAATTTAATTTCTTTACTATTGATTTCTTTGAACCATATAATTTATCTGTTTATTGTATATCTTAAATAGATTACTTTGCTTTAAGCTTACTGTTAAAGGCAAAAAACATCAGATCAAGTTCAGGATTTTTATCATGGTCATATGACTTATAATCATGATATGACTGAAGCTTATGTGAACAATCAATTGTTAATTATTTTCATGCTTTTTACAAAACAGAAGAATCCAAACAATCTATTCGTGTCAAAAAGATAAAAAACTATGAGCTGAAATAATAGAAAATTGATAATTATGAAGTAATTTATGCATAAAATAATATTAAAATAGCTATAGTAATTATGTAATAGCCTTATATATAAAAATATATAAATATAACTTCTTTCAATAACTTAATAAAATAATAAATTTTTTGGATAAATTATTATAATAGTTAGATTATAAGTAGTTTAGAGAAAACTATCTTGAGACTTACCCAAATCTTTTTATATTTCTACCTTTATTTGTTTTTATATGTATGATAAAAGGACATACTCTTCTATATGCAAGTTATATAAGCTTTTGTTTATTAGTAACAGATTTACTAATCAGCTTACTATATTATTCAAAACTTACAATTATTATAAAAATCTTTTATTTTTCAATAAATTTTATATCCTGAATCAACTTTTAATTTTTCTTCTTCTATTTTATTTTATTTTTTTTTTTTTTTTTATTTATTTTTTTTTTTTAACCCTTTCAGGCTAGGTATGTATGCTTTATTAAACAATTGTATACTTTACAGTATATTAAAGAATGTATCACTAAAGCTAAGTCTCTATCTAACTTACTAATCTCTATTTTAAAGAATTATTAAAACTCTAAGTATAACTTTGGAAGTGATTTATTGCTTCATTAATAGTTCAGGTAAAGACCCTTCCAACTATTAACTTTATTGCCTATAGGTCGCAACTGCTGATTACCCTGCAAGGTTCTGACAAGGTTAAAACCCAACTATTTCATTTCATACTCCACTCTTCTTATTAAAATTTCTCAGAGGCCTTTATCTTCGAGATTTCTTTCTTTAGATAGTGATTTTTTTTTCTTCAAGAGTACAGTTTTCCAGCTTGAAAGATATGGAGATCTTTTTATCTTGTTTTCTTTATAAATTATTGTGTTTTTTTTCACTCAATTACCATTTTGCATCTCTTGTTCCTGACTTCTTTTTAAACTTAATTACAGACTCTTCTTTGCATTTTTATTATTCATTTTCTTGTTATTCTTTCTATGCATTGTTAGTCTTAATTATTAGTTATATTTTCTTTTGACTATTATCTATAATTTTTGTTTATCATATTACTGTAGTTCTATTCTTAGATCATATGATGCATATGATGCAAGGTGTATTATTGGTTCATAGGATAGATTCAATCATTAGGGCAAAGTAATTGATGTAACATATATTATTTAATTTCATATTTAATTTTCATATCTTATCTATATTTAACTAGCAGGTTACCCAAGTAAGCAGATCTAACATATTGGTATAATTTGGCAAATTTGATAGATTTAGTAATTTTGGTCACTTTGGTTATCAAATAATTAATGTTTAATTATATATATAAAGGTCAACTGTCCAAAGCAGTTGATTCAAGATTTTACTTACTGAATTTTTTTATCCTTAATATTATATATCTCTAATAACCTTCTAATTAAATCAAATCACCCAAAGCCTCTTTAAACATGTTTGTGTAGCCTCTATTATCCTTGAATTATTAACTTTAGTATATCACGACTGAGATATTTTTCCTCAACTTAAAGTAGATTACTGCTATAGTTGTCTCATCTATCTATCTGATTTGGAGATTATTGGATAGGTTGATAAATTGGTAGTAACTGTGAAATTCACTACTTTGTAACTATTCTCTGGAATCAATCAGGAAGCCTTGCTTGGTATTGAAAGTATTTACTTGGGAAGTTGTTTAGGAATCCAAAGTCTAGCAAAGGGTTTGAATTTGTTATATAAAAAGTTTAAAAAACCACTTTATTACTAATAACATATATAATACTTTTCACAAAACATATCTAAACATCAACATCAATCAAATTTATCCTTCTTATATTGACAACTCTTATTTAATTTGTTACCCACCCCAAGAACCTTCTCCTATTTTCAAAAACTTTTGGAATTGGTTCAAAGTTGAATTTGTTGCTACTTCTTATACTTTTGTAACCCAATATTATTTTAATTAAGTTCTTTCTGCTTCTACTCTTCATTATGAATCAACTACTATCAAAAAACTAATCTTTACTATTTGATATATACATATTTATTCCTTTGACAACATTTATTTAAAACTCTTATCTGCTATTACATAATTTAATTCTTTACTATTGATCCCCTTAAATCATCTAATTTACCTGTTGATTGTATACCTTGGATAGCTCACTTTTCTTTTAGCCCATCCAAAATTTACAATTATTTCAAAAATCTTTTATTTTTCAATAAACCCTTATATCTTGAATCACTTTTTAACTCTTCTATTTCTGCTTCTTCATTTTCTTTTATTCTATCTATTATATCTATCTCTCTTAATAATATACATACCCATATAATGATAGCAACACCCAAGGATATCTATAATTATTTTAAAAAATATCATTTGTCCTTATACTTCAATATACTATAAGTGAAACCCTTCTCTGGTGATGGAATCTAGGACTCTATTATTTGATGATTTCCTTTAAAAAGGTCATGATGGTTAATCAATGGAAAGACAAAAAACTTATTTGTATCTCAATGTCCACTTCCAGGATAAAGCTGAAAAATTATGGATAATATATTTTAAGAATAATAATGGTGATTCTGATGCTATGAAATAGAAAACCATTTTTGATAAATTCAAATAGAGTTTTATATCTATCGATGAATCAATAAATGGACATATGATTTTGAAAAACATAGGCAAGAACCAACCAAATCTGTGACCATTTACCATGCTACTTTCAAAAACTTCTTAAAAAGGTCAATATTTAAGAGGATATAAGTCCTAGCCAATAACTTTGCTATTATATTAGTGGATTACTTCTATATTTGGCTCCAATTTTTTTCATGAGTAATCCTAATAGTATAACTGTTGCACACAAACTTACAATAGCTTACCAAAATGGTCAGTACATAAACAATAATGAGAAACTACACAATCTTGCTCCTATCTCAAGGAATTTCAAAATGGCTTCTTTGCAATCTGAAGATTCTATGGATGCTCTTACAAAAAAGTTTGAAAAACTTCAATTGAACTTGGCTGAAAAATTGGAACTTCTTTCTGCTCCAGTAGAAAAACAAGGCCATTATCTAAGGCAATCCATCTCCAATTCTATGAATAGATCTAACTCTACTCAATTTATATGTTTTAGGTACAATGAACCAGGACATCTGTTAGGGAATGCATATCTGAAAAGGTTCAAGCAAACTTTTCCAGGTCCAGGAAACCTTTGAATTATCTTACCATTGAGGAATTTGAGGAGGAACTCAATGAATCTGAATGTAAGGAGAAAGTTTATATTGGTCAATACAATTAACACTATACTACTAATAGAAGTGAGGCCAAGCAAAGTCAAAAACAATCTTAATCAAATAAGGAATTAAACCTATATACCAGGGAAGTCTCTAGGAATTCATCAAGGAAAATTCATGACTCTGAATCTGAAGTAATTGTACCCTTCCTACTGCCAAATCCAAAAGGCCCAAAACCAAAGTCCAATTATCTATTGTGAACTAACTATCCAACTACGATATCTTTGAGTATATTCTAAATTTTCTTGTTAAAACTACTTTATGACAAATGTTAAAATAATCCAATCAGCACAAAAACTTAGGGAAAATTCTCAAGTATATAATGTACCTATGTAAATTAATTATCTTATCTATGATAACCCTGCGAAAATCATAGCTTCTAGGTGCTATATTCACATTAAAGGAAATCCTGTGATAATTATTCTTGACTCTGAGCTGTTGTCAGCATCATCATTAATAAACTTATGAGAAAACTTGGATTGGAAATTGACACCAAGTCCAAAACTATTGTAATTACTGCCAATGGTACACAAGCCAGGGCCCTTGGACAAATAACTTTTTTGAAAATATTTATTCAGGATTTAATTGTACTGATAATCTTACAAGTAATTGAGTCATGTGAGAAAATCCTTTTTCTGGAAACTGATTGGCTGGATTACATGAAGATAAATTGGAATTTTGAGGACTGTACTTTTCAAATTACTTATAAGGGTAAAAATATTGTCATAGGAATCACTAATTATACTGATACTCCTCCATATCTTTTACAAGGTAATAATAATTATGATGATAATAAGGATAAACTTTTGAATAAAATTGAGTATGAATCTAAAAATAATCTTGAGAAACAGGAGGCCTATACATCTGATCTTGTTCTTAAATCTGAGGATAATAACCCTCCTATCTTTCTCTCTGACTGTTCTGAATCTAAGAAACTTTTTATTGAACTATCTACTGGAATCTTGACCAAAGAACAACAATCTGAGGTACAACAAATCCTATTTGATTATAAGGATGTCTTTGTTAATTACATTTTTAAGAAAGATCAAACAAGTAATTTAGAAAGAACCACAGTAATTACAAATAGTATTAATATTGGGAATGCTACTCCAATCAAACAGTGATTATATAAAGCTTCACTTGACCAACAGAAATTTATTAAAAAGAAAATTGAGGAAATGCTGCAGTGAGGAATCATCAGTCCTACTACTAGCTCCTGGTCTTCTCCTGTTGTTATTGTGCAAAAAAATAATAAGCAATGTTTCTGCATTGACTATAGAAAACTCAATGCAGTTACTGAAAAGGATATTTAATCCATGCCAATTGTGATGATCTTTTGGAAGCCTTCAATGGTACTCAATGGTTCACCTGTTTTGATTTAGCAAGTGGATATTGGCAAGTGGCAATGAGTAATATGAATAAACATAAAACAGCATTCACAACAAAATATGATCTATATGAATTCAATGTTATATCATTTAGTTTTTGCAATACTCCTGCAACTTTTCAATGACTAATAGACAAAGTATTAGCCCTTTACTATAGCAAATTTGTTGAAGTTTACCTTAATGATATTACCATTTTCTCCAATACCATTGAACTCCATTGCCAGCATATTCCTATTATCTTTGATGCTCTCAGCAAAGCCTCCCTGATGTTGAATTATGAAAAATGTCACGCCTTTTTATCAAAAGTGAAATTACTTGATCACATGATTAACCACGAGGGAATCCAACTTGATTATGACAAAATTGTGAAAGTTAAGGCCCACCACTATCAGGCAATTGAGAGGATTTCTTATACTTGACTCTTATTATAGAAAGTTTTTCAAAATTTTCTCTTCTATTGCCCACCCTCTGAATTCTCTCTTGGAAAAGGATATATCTTTTGAATTGATAGATGATCATCAACAAGCCTTTGAAACTTTGAAGTGACTCTTAACCTTATTTTCTATTTTGAGATACCCTGATTTATCCAAGGTCTTCTATCTTCACATGATGCATTTGAAACTGGTTTTGGTACTGTTCTAGTACAAAATGATGGGAAAAAAAAATATGCAATAGCCTATACTAGCTGCAGTCTCAACAAAGCTAAGTGAAATTATTCTTCTACTGAATTGGAATGTCTTACAGTTAACTAGACTGTTGAACACTTCCATCAATATCTAGGGACTCAACAATTCTTCTTAATTACTGATTACTCTACTCTTCAATGGTTAAAAAAAAAACTAAACTTAAAGGATGATGTGCAAGGTGGATACTCCACTTGGAATCTTATAACTTTACTATCAAACACAGAGCTGGAAAAAAAAACAACAATTCTGATGTCATGTCTAGTATATATAATATAGATAAATCAATCTTCCATAGCTCTAAGTCTATACCCATCCAAAACTAATTCAAAAGTCAACAATCACAAGTAAAATCTGACAATAAATAATATCCAGCCCAAGTAGTAATTGTTCTGGACAACAACATAATTTATTTTATTAAAATGGAATTTCAATATTATCATAATCTCAAAAACTATCTTAAACACAACAAATTACTTGACACTTTTGACAACAAACAACAAATGCAAACTTATCTCCAAAGTACAATATTATCAAGTGAAAAACAATCAACTCTACAAAAAGGATTGTCACAGGAAAACAAGAAATCAATTATTCTGTATAATTCAAAAACATGAAGTGAAACTAATCTTATATTTTCCATACAACCATCCCACTGAAGCTCATCATGGTATGAACAAGGTCTTTGAAAAACTATGTGATCAATACTACTGGCCCCAAATGTTTGAGAATGTGAAGCATTATATCAATACCTATGACCAATGTCAATGATGAGACAAATTCAGGACCCTTGAACCCTTACATCCAATTACAGTAGGTGACACTTTCTCCAAAATAGGCATTGATATTATCCAATTACAAGCAAGAGAAATAAATATATCATTGTTGCAACTGACTACTTTACCAAATGGCCTGAAGCTGAGGCAATCTTCCATATTACAAGACAATAAGTTGTAGATTTTATTTATCAAGTTATTATTTGCAGACATGGATGTTCAAAATACATTCTTTCTGATCATGAAACACATTTTAGGAATGAAACAGTTGAAACTTTATTGAAAAAATTTCAAATATGACATCTTTATTCTATCCCATACTACTCACAAACAAATAGACTAGTGAAGTGCTTCAATAGAACTCTATATTAATCTCTAGCAAAAATAACTAAAAGAAGGAAGGATTGAAATGAATTTATTGTACTAACACTATTTGCCTATCACATAACAAAACAAGTTTCCATAAAATTTATTCTCTTCTATTTAGTTTATGACCACAACCTTCAAATGCCCCACATGGAAATGAATAAAGTATAGAAGGAAATATCTTGACCCGACTCTACCAACTGACTGAAATTCTGTCCATTGCTCAAGGAACTATTCAAGAAAATATTTTAAAAGCCCCCAAAAAAACAAAAGTAGAGATTTGACCTGAAGTTAAAAAAGCCAAGAAACTTCAAAATTGATAATAAAGTGTCAATCTATAATACTATCAGGGATAAACACTTTACTGAAAAATGCAAACCAAAATAGAAAGGATCTTACTTTATTCACGATAACTTGGAAAATGGTGCCTTTAAACTTAAGACTATAGATGGAAAAGTTCTGGCTACCTCTCTCATTTTGACCTTGCTAAAACCATATTTTGATCATTAAAAATAGGAACTTACTATATACTGTATATTGAAACTAAAAGATGAAATATACAGTATAATAGTGATAGCCCTGAGCTTGTACCACTATTACAGCAGATCCAGGACTCTTAATGATTACTGCATAATCCTAAGGTGAAGTACTTATAAGTGGACAAGTAAAAATAGAAAAAAAAGAAAACAAAAACCTTAAAGTTCAAGTGAGGAAAATGTTCTATCCAAAGAAACAGAAATAGAAACACTCAACTGGACCAATAGGACACTAGGCCTAGTCACCCTCTGCCATAAGTTCTGGTTTTCAAACTTCAACTCTCTTACTCTATTGAAGTGGAAATTGTGAAGACCAACCATTCTATCTCTCCTTCAACTAATAGATTTTTTCTTGAAGATTAGCCTGTGACCACTCACTATAACATATTTTCCTCTCCAAGTACTTGACCCTTTCTTGGAGAGTAATGATAGTTGCCTACAAAGGAACCTTTCTTCCTGAGCAAGTGAGTCTTTGTACTTTGACAGCTCTAGTTTCTCTTGGCATAATGATAAAAAGAATATAATGAATACCTGACAAATCAAAAACTTATCATATTAAATAGTAAAATATGGATGATTGTATCACGCTTTAAGGCCTACCAGTTTGCATAAAAAAAGATTATCATACTTGTGTAAAAATTACTATGACCATTATTCAGAACCTAATTTTGGAGGATTTTCTGATCACAATTCTGAATTTGTGCAAGTGATCCCAATACTATATGATTTACTTCAGCCTATTGAAAATCAGGTCTTGCAAACATATAAATATATGCAACATGCTATCTACATGAAAAACAGAATTCTCTCCTTGGTTTATGTTATACTATCTGGGGAATTATTGGAAGGAATTGTCAATCGATCACAACAATCCTACTTGAACAAATACTTGACTAAATATTATTTTATTGGATGCTGCCACACCTATGGTCTCTTTGAAAGGTCTGGGATTGAACAAATTTGGAAGACAAGGCATATAACTTTGACTATAATTATCAAGTTGAAGTTTAGTAAATATCAACTCCTTGTAAATTCTTGATTTGTGAAACTTATCACTTAAGTAGAGGAGAAATGTTAGCCTTAATTATTGATTATATTTTTCTTTGATTATTATTAATAATTCTTATTAATCATATTATTGTAGTTCTATTTTTAGATCATGTGACCTATGTGATGCAAGGTGTATCTCATTGGTTTATAGGATAAATCCAATTATTAGGGCAAAGTAATAATTGATATAGTGCATATTATTTAATTTTATTATTTAATTTTATTATTTAATTTTCATATCTTATCTATATTTAGCTAGCAGGTTATCCCAAGTAAGCAGATCTGACATATTGGCCTAATTTGAAAAATCTGGTAGATTTGGTCACTTTGATCACTAAAAATTAATATTCAATCATATATATAAAGACCAGCTATCCAAAGCAGTTAACCCAAGGTTTTATATACTGAATTCTCTTATCCTTAACATTATATATCTTTAATAAACTAGACCTGTGGATCGATATCATAGTGGTAATGCTTCCAGGTCGCAATCACAAGGTCCAGAGTTCAATACCACATGAGGACCAAGGGAAAATTCAGCCACAAGATGGTACGAAGATCTCATTCCTCCATGATAATAATCATGTACTCCACAAGACAATAAGGAGAACTCGTACGCTCATCAGGCCTATAATAAAGAACAACAAATCAATACAAGGTTCTATATAAGGCTAGCATGAGTAACACGAGGCCTCCAAAATACAAACCGATCTCAGGTACCAAACAGGAAAAGTAAAGAAGGATCCTACCCACTTATCGCAGTCATAACAAAGACAAGACCAAACAAGATTCCATGAATATTGCTACAATAGTTAGTACAAGGTTCCAGAAACACAAATAAGATTGCCCCTCAAAATGGGGAAAAAAGAACCGGTCACTCATAGAGCTGTCCATAACAGGCCCATAACAAGTCAAAAATTCAGTCCGGTGTGACACTGAAAGAAACAGAACAGGTTTCGATACTCAAGACAACCAATTGAGAAATCGCATGTCCTTCACACAACACCAGTACTTTAATAAAATAACCTGACAGCACAAGAAACACAACAAGCCCCCTAGAAAAATTTAAAGTGCTAACGGAACCAATAGGATTCCATATAAAAGACCCTTAATATCGGTGATGCTGGGCATTTTAGGTGAGTTTTTGATATGTTAGCTCCCCATAAGGAGATAGCAACAGGTCGTCCAGTGGACCATAGTCCTAGGAAGTGCCATTTCCAAATATTCGAAGTAATAGATGGAATTACTTCATTAAGATTGTAAGTTTAAATGACTTCACAAATTCTTAGCTGAGTTAGAATTAAGAAAAAGTCCTATACTAGACAGTCATATAGTTATTAAATCCTGATTGGGTGAAACATAAATAGATACCCCTTGTACTATTCGTTGATCTGTAAATCCTTAGACAGTACAGGTAATTACATATTCCGATTGTTTCTATGACTTATCTTGACTTTAATAAAGCTTCAGAACTGGTGCAGGAATGAACTAGCCTTTAATATATATATATATATATAAAATAAACTACCAAAAAAAACTCTTTCTCACTTGTATCAAAATTCTTAAAAATTTTCTTTTTTGATAACAATCCAAAATATTGAAGAAAAAATGCAACACTCACAAAGAGCTTCTATAACAAACATGTCAAAAAGGTCGATAAGAACAAAAGACCTGACAGTCAACTATACAGAAGAAAGAATCCTAACAGGTAGTAGCAAGATCTCCAAATCATTACAGAAATCCAAACTTGGAAACAAGTTTAATCCTCTCATCAGCACAAAGAAGAACCAGGCACCAATGGAAACAAAGAGAAAATCAGAAGTGGCAAAAACTAGTCAAGTCAACACCAAGAATCAGGAAGATATGGAGCTTGAGAATAAAGTGTACAACAATAGGTTTGATACTGAGAAAAATACCATGGAGCCCCCAGAACAATTAGAGAAAATAACTATAAATACCAGATTGATCTTATCTATAACAGTAACCTCAATAGCTTCTGCAACAGAAGAGAGAGAAGAGAACTCGAAAAACTATAGCCACATTACCAATAACAACTTCAGCTATGACAGAAATTCAGAACCAAAAATGGCAAAAATGGAACAAAGAAACTTTTAGAAGAACATGACACACTTCATTCATACAAAGTGTTCATCAGCCAGAAAAAAGTGCCTGGCTTCTCAACTGAGGAAAAAATTAACTGCATCCATAACAAGTTGGAGCATCTCATATCTGTAATATATATATGCACAGAGTCTCCAATTGGTACATCAATGATCGCAGTCATCTTTAGTAATTACCATAAGACTACGATGGCATGTGAATCAAAGATAACCAGCAATAAAAAGCCAAATTTAGACTTGTACTATAGATTAACATACAAGAAAGCAAAGCCTGATCCATTAGAATCTGGAACATTCTCACACAGTACACAAAGAAGAAAATCATTAGCTTATTCAAAGACAGATCAGTAATCGAACACATCACACTATAACTAGCAGGTATTGTTCAATCTGGAATAGTACAATTTAGTACAAAAGAAGCTTTTGAAAAATATAGTCAGACATAGGCCCTCTATAAGGATATATTCTGCATGCATGTATATCTCATAGTCAGAACCCCGCATAACAAAAAAAAAGAGAAACCAGTACAATACTACCCTTGTCAATCTACTACATGGAACCATGGCAAAAGACCTGCAAACAATTATTGACCAAATACATGCCCAAGCTTGTTACCTCTCTCTTAACCACCTCCACCAAAATAAAAGATTCACCATCTTATATTATAGGAATACCTAAGAACTAAATGAAACAAAAAATATTATATCTCAAATGGAAGACACAGTACTAAAATGGATAACAAAAACAACAAAACTCTGTTTTAGTTATAGAGCTCAAGAATATGACATCGGCATCTGCACCATAGAGAAAAGGGAATTAGTAAGAAAAGAAAGAATCAATAAACTAGACCAATCATGACTCACTTCTCAACAACAAAGAGGATCTCTCATAATAAAACAAGGTAATGGATCCAAAATGGCAAACATAACAAATCCAAGATGAATATATATTAGTATTGTAAGAGAATTCCCCACCCAACCCATACAAACAGAAATAATATTAGAGAACAGAAATAATATTAGAGACCTTTAAATATCTCCAAGTGAACATGAATGCAATCAAGTATCAAGTTCACATATTGGACAGAAGGATTTCAGCAATCGAGACAGGTCCCACTATCAAAGCAAAAGGTTCAGCCATTACAGACTGCCCTCCAAGTAACAGCTCATTACTATCAATGTCAAACTTCAGAATCCCATTACCATAGAGAATGGACATCAGACAACAACAGGATATAATAAACCAAAGAATCAGTTGAATGGAATCCACAATTGATTTCGCCATGAAAGAAATGATGGATTACCTGGAATCACCTATTTAAGAAACAAATACAATAGAATCTACTCCCCAATTTATACATAATAACTATTACTAATAACTAGACAGAAAACAATACTTGCAATAGGCAAAAAACCAAAGGAAGTAAATCAACTAAAAAACAGAACTGGTGTAAAATGAAAATGATAAATGTAAGAGGAATTAACAACAAAACAGATAGAATAGCATTACTAAAATTATGTCAAGAAACTCAAATCGACATCTTAGAAATAACAGAAACCTGGTTGACAGAAAATTAGAAATGGTGGGATCCAGAAAATAGATATCAAATATGGACAACAAAACCAATAAATCAAAGTCACAGAGCAGGAGTAGCCATATTAATAGAAAAGAAGTGGTCCACACATATTTACAATACTGAAGAATACAACAATTATGGCCTATTTCTTGACATGGACTTTAGAGGAAAATTCGATACATAATAATAGCAATATATAATTTAGCAAACACAGTGACAAACAGAACAAAATAAAACTTTAACAATAGTGCAAAGAAAAAATTAGTGAGGCGAAGGAAAAAACATGTTCATAATACTAATGGGAGACCTCAATTAAGCAGTAAATGAGAGCCTAAACTGTACAAATGAAAAACAAGGAAAAACAAATCATAACATATAATCAACACACTGATAGACATCAATCTTATAGACACATTCACAAACATCCACCCATTAACAAAAAGTTTCACATACAATAGACTGAAATTAGAGTATGGGAGCAGACTAGACTACATCTGGATATAAAGGCTCATACTTTCCTTCATCATCAATGCATACCACACAGCAATAGAAACAGTTATTTAAAGTGTTCATAAGATGGTAGTGTTACATCTCAATACACTACACTTGATATGGTCCAAACTGGAAAACAGGAACAACATTTGGCAAAACAAGATCGATTACATTAACTCCAACTCTAAACAGTGGACCAAATTTATAAAAAAAATAGACAAAAGTGCAAAAGAGATCCTTAAGAAAAACTTAAAGTCAGTAGACGAGATATGGCAGCACTTCAAGGAAGTGATATTAACAGTAGCAAAAACAACACTTAGAAAAAGACGAAACTAGAGGAACTCTGGCCTCATATATAAATCCAAGTTCAAAAAACTGATGTGGAAACAACTCAAACTAAACATAATATACAGGCACTGCTAAGCATGGCTAGTAGAGCCAGGTGCCAAATCAGAAGTTGAAAAAACACTTATTGAGAAAGAAATCAAGCAAATAAACATACTATTCCAACTACTAACAACACCACCTCTTTTCCTGAAGGATACAACACAAAATAGATAAACTTTACATGAATGGTTGTTAGAAACCAAAGAAATCCGGTAAGCAGAAAATAAAATCACAAAGGTTAAAGTGGAATAGACAAAAAGGAAGTTAATTCAGAAGAAAGTGAAACAAAGATACAAGTATCTAGAAGAATAGTTGAGAAAGATGATCACAGTATATTAGATAGTCAATCAAGGGTAATCAATATACAAAGACTAATCAAAAGAATACAGGAGAAAGAAGTAGAAGTTATAACAGACCCAGAGGCAATTAGAGACAAGATTAAAAAACACTTTCAAAAGTGGACCAGATCAAGACAAATGCTAGACATTGAAGAATTTCCATAATGGAGACAAAAGTATGAACCCAAGCATGCCATCAAGGAGTACTGGTTTGATAAATAACATCAAAAATTGACATATTAAAGATACACAAGATCATCAAAAAGATAAAGAACTCTAGTATACCAGGCCTATCAAAAATATTCTACATAGGCTAGATTGTAACTACGGAAGAAGGAGAATAAGTAGTGGAATTTCAAGCAGAAATACACAGTACCCCCTCATCCACAAGGGTAGAACCAATAGCTATTCTGATAGCAGTAAGTACCATTAGTTTAAACAAAACTATCACTATCCTCACAGACAGTCAGATAGCAATTAATATGCTAAGAGAGTCTTCAATACAAAAAAGATATCACAGAAAAACAAACCAGACAAACCAAATTCTCAGTAGCACTATCATAGACTTTATTTAAATCAAAAGATTGACAGTTAACTGGATATAAGCTAAAAGTCACTTAGGCATTTCAGACAATGAAAAGGCAGACATGCTAATATCTATAAACATTACAAATAAACCAAAGCACACTATAACAGTCAATATACAAATAGCTACAACAGTAAACATTCTCACTAGATGGAATCAAAAACAATATGACATCACAAAAAAACCCCTAACAAAACAGATCCTCAAGAATAAGTAGGCAAGCAAATGACGAACATTACACAGGAATCAAGACTGGCAAAACCAGAAAAAATCTAAGGAAATCTATTGGCCCATGACATTCGAGCTTCTAATTCCAACCAATATCACAGCAATAACTAACACGAGAAACCACACAGACTGCTCCTTCAGAATCAAAATATGAATGGGAAAACTACCTACTATAGACAAATTAAACAAAAGATGTTTTAACATCTACCCAAATGACAAATACAAAATCTGCAAACAGCACAAAGAAACAAATAATCACCTTTTTCAATGTGAAACAACACAAACAAAACTCCAGGAAGAGTATGTTCAAGCCCTGACAGAGAAAAGTGCAGCAAGAGCAGAAGATAAACAGACAGAACCAATTCAAAACAAATAGAAAAGAACATCAATAACACAGGAATACAATAAAAATATCAAAGCATGGCAACAAGTGGAATGAAAGGATATAGTAAGAGGAGTCATAATACATAACATAATTCAAGTAGCAGAATCTATAACAAAAGATAGAACCAGAGACTAGAAGCAATCAGAGAAGCATCACATAAATTCTGGCAAGCTAAGTGAGAAGCATGGAAACTCAGATGTAATATTACAATCAACTGGGAAAAAAGTCAAAATATAGGGAAAAAACTCAAGCGCAAGAAGGAACAAACCAAACATAATACAGTCAAGCAACAGAACACATCACAGAGTCCAGACTCACCAATAACACAGGTCATCAAATTCTTCAAGTCAGATTCAGAGCCCAAAAGAGGTCAAATAGACCTTGGGAAACATTTCAAGGACAGGTTTGGGAAACTATACATAGAACTAACAAATATCATAATAGAGAATATCCTAAATAACAGCTATTTTCCTTTCTTTTTCTTTTCAATTAATATTAGTGCTAGTGGAGTCTTTATATATTAGCGCCCACTAAGGTGGACTGCAGCAAATCACAGAATTTCTAGTAATAGAATACTGAGTCATAGTGTTTTTTCCCTTTCATAAATGTATAGACTTGCAATTAAATTTGTATATATAAGCCTGTATTAATGAATAAATAAAAACTTAATAACAAGGCTTTGCCAGTTAAAAAAAAAAAAATCTTAAATGCATTTGTTCTATTCAATCTCAACTTGTTACTACTACCTAAAAAATATCTGTCTAATTCCTAACTATAAAAAAATATTTAAACAAAATATTATTACTTGAATGCTGAAATACATAAATATATTCTTTATCTAAAAAATTGTTGATATTTAAACTATATTTATTATTCCATTATTGGATTATAAAAAGCTATTCTATATTAGTATTTTAACTGAATACAAGTTATCTAGATTACAAAAATAGGATTATAGCTTTGATAATTGGAATATCTTTACTTATACTCATAAACTACTTTTCAATCCTCTAATTATTAATAGATTTTTTATTATGAAATAAAGAAATTACAAAGAACAAGCTCTGTACAAGAATGTAAAATACAATTTAAAACATTCTAAAATAGATAAATAATATATATTATATTGAAAATCAACTGACTAGTAAGATAAAAGAAGAAATAATAACTAAAATTATAACAAAAACTTGTTATTTTTACAAATATTATAGCTAAATAATTATTGAAAAAGTATATTATCGAATAGTATTAAATATATCCTAAGCTACCATAGCAATTATATTAATTAAATACTCCTTTAGATTGAACTATTTAAAAAAAATAATAGAAACAATGACAGAAAGATCTTTACTATAAGCACAATTGTTTTGGTCACATTTCAAGAAACTGTCTTAAACTTTATATTAAGGGTCACCAGATAAAAATAGAATCTACTACTAAATTTATTTGCCTAAAAAAAATAAAGACCATTTCTTTGATTTAATGGAAAGTTTAATAGAAAGATTATATGGATTCTTTTATATAATAGAGATTTCTGGAACTATATAAACATAAAATTTGTCAAATAAAACTACTTGCGAAAGATTATCACTATATTTCTCACTATAAAACTTGTCAATGGATTAATTTTTTTTTTTTTTAAATGCTGGCTCAGCCTTACTTTATTTGGATTAAATAGAAATGTATATATGATTTATGCTATAACTACCTATGTTAACCAAATTAGTTCGATAGAGAAACTTATCTCGTGGCCTGTTGCCACCCTAATGGGAGCTAACTAGCCAAGGCTGGGCTAGTACTATATAAAATAGTAAAAATCTGGGAGGGATGTGTATTGTTTTTTATGTATTTTTCTATATAATTGTTTACCAGGTCTATATATTGACTTTTTATGTGTTTTTCAAATGTATTGAGTTGTGTACTTTTCTATGGGGTGCTGTATCTGAATGTTCTTTCAATTTTTCATGTAATATCTTATAGTTTTTTCCATTTCTGAAATTCCTCGTATCTTTAGATCCAGATGTTGTATAGGTATTTGCTAGTCTCTTGTCTAATTTCTTTTATATATTTGTATATTTGTTGTTTGTTCAGAATATATCTGGCTACTAGATTGTATATCTCTTTGAATACAGCTCCTTTAATAGTGTATTTTAGGTATTCAGTGTACTTCAAGAAATTGTTTCTTAGGTAATTGTTGATTTGTGCTTCTGTGTCTTTTATCCCACTATATTGTCTAACTTTGTTGATAGTTGTGTTTCTTATGTGCTCTTATGTTCTCTGTCGATAGTCCTAACATATGAAAGGATGTGTGTTTGTCTCTTTGGATCTGCAAAATATGCATTTGTCATCTTTGTACAAGTTTGGAAGTCTCTAATAGAGATTTGTTCTTGTTGGGAGTTCTTCGTTCCATAGGCATAAATTGAATCTCCTTTGTTGTTGATCTGTCTAGTTGATGTGTTGTTCACTCATTCTGGTTAGTTGTAGATTGGTTAGAGTTGTATCCCAATATATGTGTTTGATGATCCGATCACTGAATTCGATCTTGTTTTATTCCGTAGTCTCTATCTGGCTAGGTGTGTTGCCTTGATCAGTTCTTTGGCCATAGTTTTGATGGGGACTTTGAGTGTATTGTTGTTCCATTGAGGTAATAGCATGAATTGCGAGTTTTTTGTGAAGTAGGTGCTAATTGTTTTGTGTCTTGGTGTTATACCCTGGTGCATATATATTTTGGCTAGTTTGTCTGCTTGTTCATTGTATTTGTTGCCTGAGTGAGCCTTGACTTTAAAGAGATTGATCTTCAAATGATTATCAGTAACTATATCTTTGAGAGGTTGGAGAATCCCCAAGTTTTTTTTGTTTTCACAAGTTGTATATGTGGTTTTTCCTCATCACTTTTTGAATGCTGTAAAAGATTTTATTTCAATAAGTCAGTGAATAATTGTTATTTGGCCAACAAGACAACAAAGTTGTTTTTATTTCAGGAGAGACTTTTCCTCTCTATATAAGAATCTGGCCTAAAGTACCTTTTAGTTAAAATAACATAAATAAATCTATAAATACAATA
>CAJVPT010000006.1:0-65963 GCA_910592055.1 Acaulospora colombiana
ATTATTTTTTTTATTTCACAAGTTAATTCTTTGAAGAATGCACCTTTGATGCTTGCTATTAAGTATTCCTTATATTTTAGATTGGTTTTGTTTTTTATATGGTCTGTGAACTTTGAGCTTTTAACTTTGTCCACATGTGTTTTTATACATTCAACTATCATATTGATTATGAATATCTCAATGTTTTGTCTAGTTTGTAAGCATATGAATGGATATATATTGGTTTCTGGTTCTTTATATATCAAGCACTTCTTGTTTTGATATAATGATAAAGCTTTTGTATATAGTTTGCTTTTGGTTGATAGCTCCTCATTTCATATGCTAAAATGGAATTTTCTTAACTTTTGATTCTCCCAGGTTTGTGGTAATCACTCATCTTGATTGTTTATAAGTATGTTATAGTTGTGGGCAGTCTGTTTCTTTAATAATTCTGTCGTTGAAATTGCATCTTGTCCTATTTAGTAATCTCTATTTTGCCAGATATATAATATTTGTTAGTTTTTTTGTGATCATTTTTACTGGGACCTCAGTAAGAATGTTATCACATTAGAGAGCTATCCCAATATATTGATTATGTGTTCCTTCTATCTCAATTTCGTGTTTTCCTGATAGTATACCCTTCCAAGGGTGGATTTGTGCTAATTTGTTTGCTGTTTTATTATATTCGATTCCTGAATAGCCTTTTACTTTGAAGAGTGACAGCTTTATATTTTGTACTTTGCACCATTCTGAAATCTGTAACAGTATATTGTAGTTTTTCTGTATTTTTATGATTTTTTCAATACTTTCTCTTAATGTTTTCAGGATTCTATTGATTGCTGCTTGGCTATCAATAAATATATTTACAGTACTATGTTCAGGTAAGATGCTAAGGGCTATTAGAATAGCTGCTATTTCTGACCTGGTTGAAGAGGGGTGTCTAGTTATCTGTTCCTAGAAGGTGTATATCTCCTGATCTGAAGTGATAATGATCCATCCCAGTCCCATATAGTTTTTGTCTCGGAATTTGATCAGGGAGCCATCTGTATAGATATCGAAGATTGCATAGTTGTTTAGTTTCTCTTTGATTGTTTTTAAGGTTGTGAGACAGTTTGTAGGGCCTTTTATTATGTTGGTTAATTTTTCTAGACTTCTTTGTAGTCTTGTTAGAATTGTAATTTCAGTTTCAACTTCTTGTAAGTTTATGTTATCTTGTGTTGTATATTCCAAAAGAGTGGTGTTCAGGGAGTTAGAAGATATTCTATTTCTCTATTGAAGTTCTTTATTTGCAGTATTGGTTTTTTTTGTTGATATTTTACTTTTTTGTACTGGTATAATAATTGATCATTGTTTTGTGGCAGTAAAACTGTATTTGCCAGTATTTACATTTAGTGTGTTGATGTTGCAGCCCAGGCATTCCTCAAGGGGATAGCTTTTTGGTTCCTAAGTGTAGTGTCTATATTGTGTTATGTGTTGATCAATTTTTCATTGTTTTTTTCCAATGACTGCCTTATCTTCCTTGGTGGTGCAGATCCAATGTGATCTAGTAGTTGAGGTTTTAAATGTTGAAACTCCTTGTTTGAATGTGTTTGATAAGGTATTTAGGGGTTGGGAATTTTCTTTCTTTCAATTAATTCTTCTAACTTTCTGCTAATAGTACTGAACCAGTTGAAGGTTGGGCCTAGAATTGCTTTTTTTTCCATTCTGATGATTTGGCACCAGTTCAGAGGCTTGGTTTTACCTCTATTTAGTATTTGACCAGTAAACATAAGGTTGTGTTTTTTTAGTGCTTGGCGATGTTTTGAGTAGAATTGTTTGCTTATGATTTTTTTTATTGATATATCTACTTTTTTTATGAGTATCAAACTATCTATATTTGAGATAAGTGAAAAGGTGAAACCATGTCTTCTTATAAGCCAGATTGTGTCATATATGAGGTTCTTTCCTAGATTCATTAATAGGTGTTCTAATTTGTTTAAGATAGACTGTGTTGATCAAAAGTTGTTCTGAATAGATTGTAGTCTGGCCCTTGCTATGTCACCTGCCTTGTTCTATTTGTTGATTCTATTGCACCAATTAGTGAATTGTAGAAGAAGTTGTTTGTCCTAAAGATGTATAATATTATATTCTAATTTATTAAAGAGTATATTGTTAGGGGCTATTTTAGCTAGACCTAGCTTGTGTTTAAAGATAGATGTAATACTACTCATTAGTAGGTTGCATACTTTTTCAGAGAGCATTATGTCATTGCATAAGTATTCTGTACTAGGAATTAGTGTGTGGTTGATTACATATTGCATCTGTTTGTCAATCAGATTTTTCATTCCTAACAGGGATTTGATTTTCTTGAATTCTGTTGAATTGGGATTTTTTGATAATCTTTTCTATCTGAACTATTATGTTATACTCCTAGGATTCTAACCAGTATTCCTGGGGGGCAACTATATATTGTATAGTCTTCCATTGTTATGCCTTGCTTGAAATTACTATCATATCCATTTATAATGAGTAGGTAGGACTTTTAAGGATTGATTTTTATATTGTTTAGATGGAAAAATTCCTTAACTTTTCCTATGATTTGTTGCATCTTTTTTCTGTTGTCAGTGATCCAAGTAGTGTTATCTATGTATGCACTGATAGCTGTACATACTTTTTTTTATAGCCATTCTTCTTTGATTTCCCTACAGTTTTTGGTGATAATTGTGTAACTGAAAAAGTGTTTGTGATATGAGAGATTAGGGATCATAGAAGATACATCATAAGAGATAAGAGATTGTGTCACCCTGATTGATACCATCTTTGATCTCATATTCCTCTATGGGTCCATGATATTTCAGGACAATATTTTGTCTTTGGTTGAGAATGTTTAATAGTATGTTTATTATTGAAGTTGAGATCTTGATTCGTTTGAGAGCTTTGGTAAGCATTTCCAGGTTTACAGAGTCAAAGACTTTTGACATATCTTGATTGAGAATCCAGGCCTGTTTTTTGGTTTCTTTAGTACGTTCGATGATGTTGTTGATAATATGGATGGGTTCTTGTATACTGTTTCTTGAGAGAGCTGTCTAGTTTAGTTCAGATAAAATTGTATGTTCTTTTAAACACCGGGCTATTCTATCAATAATGATTTTGGTAAAGATTTTCCTTCCAGCATCTAAAAGGATGATGGGTCTTATGATATCCAAGTTGTTTTGCCAGTTTTTGGGTTTGGGTATAGGGTAAATGCTACCTTTGCTCCATTCTGTAGGGGTTGTGCCTTCTCTGATGATGTGATTGAAAATATTTCTTATTTCTTCTAAGTCCTTTTCACTGAGTTTTTTGAAGGCTAGATATGAAATTTGATTTCTTCCTAATGCTGATTTGCTGCTTCTATCTCTGATTGCTTTCCTTAGTTCTTCTTTTGATATTTCTGTAATAGTTGAGCAGTACTATTTGAGATCGATAGAGTCTTTGGGTGAGTATTCTTGTTTTCATACTAGGTATTTTATTAGTTGTTTGATGTTTTTAGCAGGCGTTTATTGTTGAAAGTGTTTCCTAACCCTGTGTTTGATTTCTTTTGGTTCTATTATTATGTTGATTTCCTCTTCCTCAACAATTAGTTTGTCTAGTATGATAGACCTGTGAGGTCTATCCATGATACTATTTATCATTGCCCTTTTGTTGGTTATCAGGAACAGTTGTTTAGTTGCTATTCTCTGTTTGATTGCTTGGTTTTGTTTTTTATGAGTTATGACCTGGGCAATGACTTTATATGCTCATATTATTTTTTGTAGATAAGTGATCTATTGTAGGATTAAGTCATTGGATTGTTCTTTTTGTATACTGAGTAACTGTTGTTGAACTTCTATGTTGTTTGAGGAAATTTTGATACTTTGAGTAAGGGTTTATTGGCTCTTTGTATTGTTTTTAGCTTATTTTAAAAGGACTGCAGTATTATTAAAGAATCTTTTGTTTGTCACTCTTCTTCTTGTATTCTTTTCCTTTAGTGTAGTTTTCTTTTGGAAATATGTAGTTTGGCAGCTTTGAGAATATAATTGCATATAGTATTCTACTACTTATCGATTATTGCTGATTTGTTGCTTTGTTTACTGAGCACTTTCTCTACTTCTCTGCTGAACTTTTCCCACTGTTCGCTGTTTGCTAGTTACCAGTTGTATCTGTGGTTGGGCTTGTGATAAGTATTGCCTTGAGGTAAGTTGAGTCACCATACTTCTATTTCTGTAATTGCTGGTCTGTGATCATTAAGAATTAGAGGGTCTATGGCTTCTCCGATATATGCTTTTCTACTATGCCAGGAGGAAAGGGTATTCATCCAAATTTGGTTGATTCTACTGCTGCTATTGTTGCAGTTCCATATGTACTCTTTCTTTATAGGGTTGTGGTATCTATAGGTATCTTCTAATTCATACTTGATGAGTATCTCTATTTGAGGGCCAGAGAATTTGTTTGATATACTACAGTTTCCAGCACCAGTTTTGTCCCATGCTGGGTTTGGTATGCCGTTGAGATCCCCTAGCACTAAGAGATGCCAGTTCTTTTGTATTGCTTCTTGGACCCATTGTCTTAGTTTGTTTAAGGTTTCAAGTCGTCTCTTATTATTGTGATCTGCATAGAAGTATACTTCTATAATTCTAAGTTTTTATTTTTTTGAAAAGGTTAAATCAGCATGAATGAGTCTTCCTTACCATAAATTGTAATTGTATATATGACTAGCTATTTCTTTGAAGAGCATGAGGTTCAGGCCTTGTCTGATCATTAGTTTATTATTGTGGAACCATAGTATATGGTATAGTAGATGTGCCCGGTGTTTGGATTGGTAATAGTTTTTATTGGTTTTTGTTGTAACTATTATATCCCATTTCATTGTGGCACACCATTTGAACCATGTTTCTCTTTTGTGTTTGTCTACTAGGCCCTGAATATTATAGGTAGCTGTTATCCATATGTTATTTGTTATAGTGTGAAGGAGGATATTCATATAAAATGGGGAGTTTATATAGTGTGGTTGTATTTGCTGTTTCAGTATTATTATTTTTTCCTTTTCCTTTTCTACATGTTGTTGAGATGATGATATTATGATTGTTTACAATTGTAGGGTCCTCTGTCATTGATAGTTAGATGAGGAGTTGGGGAATATGTTCGTATTTAGAGTATTAGTAAAGATATTAAACATTTTGTCCATATTTTGGTTCAAGCGGTTCATTGTTGAGTAAATTTGTTATTGTTGCAGTTGGATATCTTGCAAGTTTTCGGGAATTTCTTCTATATTCTCTATTATGCTATTTGTGTCCTGATGGGGGATCTGATCTTTCTCCATTTGTTTCATATATTCTTCTAGGTTGACAATTCATTTGTCTAGATCAGTGATTTTTTTCTTAATTTCTCTAATCTTTTGTCTGATTGGTTTGAGGATATTAAGAACTTTTTTTATGGTATTTGTTTCTATGGATATCTTGATTTGATCATTCTCTTCTTTTTGCTTTTGTCCCTGTTTTGCGGTTACTGCATAGAAGTCTGGTTGGGTTCTCTTGTTGGACTGTTAGTTTCTAGTAATGGCTTTAATTGCTTTTTTTTTTTTTTTGACCTGCTGTCAGGCAGCATGACATGTTTTTATTGTATATATGCTAAGTATTTACAAATTATTGTGACTTTCACATACTGACTCACTTATCGTCGAAAAGTTATTTCTCTAAATGCAACCTAGGAAATGATATTTCGCTTCTTTATTAATTTGCATAAATCCTCTAATTAATAAAAAGTAATGGCTTTAATTGCTTCAGTGTGAGCTGGTTTGTATTTAGTATATAGTTTGTCAAAGCATTTGGCCTGTTCTAAATGGTATTGGTTCTATTGTGTTCATCTCTCTTTGGATGGGTAGCTAGCTACCAAATGTTCAGTACTGTTACAAATACTATACAATTTGATGTTGATTGATTTCCATTTAACTGTAGTTTCTCTCAGGTAGAAGTTCCTATCTATCACTACGTCTCTTGTTTTTTCACTGTCGAAACTGATCACAGCGAATCTTTTTCTCCTATAGGAGAGATATCTGGAAATATAACATATCTTGGTTTTTGTTTATTTGCAAATATCTCTTAAGTCAAAGGCTGTGTATTAGGTGAAAGGTTGTGAGTTTGGCTACTATTGCACCTCTTTCTTTTATCTGCTCCACATTTCATAGTACATCCAAAACCCTGACTGAGTCTGATCTTAGTGATATACTCCATTTGTTAAGGATTGACTATTTATTTTCTTGATTTTCATAAGTGATTATAGCAATCTGCCATATCTGTTGGGTTGCCATTGTGATGTTGGTAATCTTCCCATATTTGGAAAAAGTTTATCGCACTTCAATAAACTTGATATCCAAAGGAATGTTCCATACGACGATACTATTTTCCTTTTTTTGAAAAGGAATTGTAATTTTCATGTGTTCCAGGTGCATATTGTTTGTATCAGGTAAGATAAGATTGCATACCTCATCTGCAGCCTGTTTGTTATCAAAAATAGCAATGATATATTTGTTTTCTCCTTTCCCTTTACTGAAAACTAACATAAGACCTATCAAGGAGTCTAAGCTTCTTGTCAAGAAGGAAATCTTTTGACTGGTAGTTCTTCCTGGGATTTCACTTGCTTTGATTCCTGTTTTGACTCTTTCTCTACCAAATTTGGCTTTCCTATCAAGTAGGGATTTAGGGCGGTGTCTACCATACTAATTGATTTTAATTCTATGTTTTGATGTGGTTTGCCATTTCTCTTCTTGGGAAATGGTATTTAGAGATAAGTTTTCTACTGTTTTGTCTTCAATTTCCATCTCTATGTTTGCTTTTTTAAGATATTCTTGCTGGTTGGGGCCTGTGTGTTGGTTACTAAAATTGTTTTCTATACTTCTTGGAAGTGACGAAGTAGTTGTTTTGAGTACGTTAGTTGAAAGTTCATTTTCAACTTGTTTACTTCAGGAAGTGTTGTCAGCAGCGGTTTTTGCTCTCTTGGTGTTGTTGAGATCTTGGAAAGTGTTTTGTCATATGGTATTGTAGGTAGTTAGTTGTTTTATAGATTCATTTTCTTTTCTTGCTACTGCTTTTTCTTTGTTTTTTGTGTTTTCTTTTATGTTGTCCGTATTCATTTCAGTGCATGTATTTTTTGTGTGACTCTTTGCCAAAAGATTTTTGTTGTAGTTGGGTTACCCCGAGATGTATTGTTTTCTGGATTCTCGATAAGAACTCATCTCTTCCATTCACTTTTTTTCTTTTTTCCCAAAATTACCAAAAAAGAAAATTTTTTAGAAAAAAAAGGATCTACAGAAAAGAGTTTTGAATTAATCTCAATAATTTTTAAATAAATAAAAAATTACATTATATAAAATTGAAGTAATAAGATATACAGTAATATTAACTTTTTTTATTGAACCTTTAATTATATATTAAAAAATATTTACAAGAAGTTTTTACACTTCTTTACTAATAAAGTCTTAATACTTTCTTCAAAATAACTTAAAGGATAATTTCAAAAGTTATTTTTATCCTTTTTCTTTTATTTATTAACCTCTTCACTCAAAAACTGACTTTTAGCAATTAAGAAAATTTAAATAATACTTTTGATATCAATGACAAAAAAGTTTTCAAAAAAAGAAAAACTAACTGTAAAGTATTTGAAACCCTGTTTAATCTTTAAAGTGTAAGATTTATAAAGGTTTTTTTACAGTAAAAAGATATGTTTTCTCTTTTTTTGACTGTTTTAACCTTTTTAAAGCTTTTACTTTCATAGTTTTTTAAGGATATTGCTTACTTTAGTTTGATCTTGAATTTTGAATAGTATAAATCTTTATCAAAGATAATTGACTAATATAGACATATTAGTTTTTGAAATATAAATAAGCTCCTATTGGTCACATTCACATATTCTAATAATATTATTAATGATTAAAAGAATATTCTGGAAATATTAATCTTCAGAAGTTCAAGTCCCTTAATGAAAATATCAATAATATTAAAAGATCAAGTAATAAATTATATAGATTGCAAACTTTTATTTCTTATTTTTTTTTTTTAACCTACAGTCAGGTCAGCATGAAATGTCTTTATTGTATATATGCTAGATATTTACAAATTGTTGTGATTTTCACATACTGACTCACTCGTCATCAAAAAACTATTTCTCTAAATGCAACCTAGGAAATGATATTTTGCTCCTTTACTAATTTGGATAATTCTTCTAATTAATAAAATCATTATCTATAGGTCATTACTATAAATACTTTTATTTCTTATTTAAGTTTCTCAAATAATAATAAAGCTTTAATAAAAAAATGCTAAGATTTAAATGCTTTCTTTGAGATATTTCAATTTGATATTCACTTAAATAAAAGACTAGTTGAATTGACTTGTTTGATACTCTAGATAATAAAAAAGAAAATTATTTCTAAGATTTAAGTAAAGTAAGCAAACTATCTCAATTAGATAGATCTTTTTTGAGAAAAAGTTGTTTTTATTTTTATACTTTTTGATATGTCTTGAATTGTTTTCTTTTTTCTTTTTAATTTAATAATTTATTGATTTCTAAGTCAATTAATAATAACAAACTGTTAAAAATAATTCTGATAGATAGAGGTTTTAACTAATTTATAAGAGGAATATAATATTGTTTCCAAAATTTAACTTAAAGTACTTTGTATAAAAATAAATTAGTTATGTTATAAAAGTTTATAAACTATTGTAAATTTTATTTTAATTTCTCAATAAAAACAAGTTATTATGATATAATTGCAAATAAATAAATAAATAAAATTTAAGTAGTAAAATTTTTTTAAAAATAAAAATATAATGCAAAGGCAAAAAGTAAAAATAAGATTAAAGAATAAAGTAAAATAGAAATTTTTCTTCTTAAGTTTAAAGAAAATATTATATAATAAAAAATAATAAAATATTCAAATATAAAAGTACAATTTTTAATAATTATATACAGTACTAATAATTTTACTTAAAATTTATAAATAATTTGATTACAAATTATTTATATATTTTTTTAATTCATTATCGGACTGATATGGCTTATTTTTATTGTATATTTAAAATTATTATATAAATTAAAAGATTTTTATATAATAGTTTATCTATCTTTGAAGTTCAACTTCTTTAGATGCAATTTAGAAAATAATATTTTACTCTTTTAATAACTTGGATTATTCTTTTGTTATCAAGTTCATTGTTTATAAGTCATCACTGTAAATTTAATTATTAATTATATAATAATATTTTTTTTTTTAACTGGCAAAGTCCTGCCATTGAGTTTTTATTTATTCATTAATACAGGCTTATATACACAAATTTAATTGCGAGTCTATACATTTATGAAAGGAAAAAAACACTATGACTTAGTATTCTATTATTAGAAACCCTGTGACTTGCTGCAGTCCACCTTGGTGGGTGCTAATGTGTCAAGACTCCACTAACAAATATTGATAAAAAAGAAGAAAAAAGGAAAATAGCTATTTTTCAATATTTTTTCTGTTATAATATTTGTTAGTTCTATATATAGTTCCCCAAACCTGTCCTTTAGGTGTTTATTAAGATCGATTTGGACCTGTTCTGGTTCTGGGTCAGCCTCGAAGCTTTTAATAGCCTGTGTTGTTGGTGAGTCTGGGCATCGTGGTGTAGTTTATTGCTTGTTTGTTTACTGTTGACTTGCTTTTTTTGGTGTTTAAGTTTTTTGTTTATGTTCTGACTTTTCTTTCATTCTATTTTTATATCACATCTGAATTTCCAGGCTTCTCGTTTGGCTTGTCAGAACTTGTGTGTTGCTTCTTGAATTGCTTCCAGTACTCTAAATCTGTCTTTTGTTATAGTCTCTACTATTTTTTGTATCATGTCATTTGTTATGACTCCTCTCACAATATCCTTTCATTCGATTTGGTGCCCTGTATTACTGTTTTCCTTGTGTTCCTGTATTATTTGTATTCTTTTCCATTTGTTTTGGATTGATTCTGTTTGTTTATCTTCAGCTTTTGCTGTGCTTTCCTCTGTCAAGGCCTGTATGAACTTGTCTTGAAGTTTTATTGATATTGTGCTGTATTGAAAGATATGATCATTTGTTTCTCTATGCTGTTTGCAAATTTTGCATTTATCATTAGGATAAATATCAAGATGTCTTTTGTTTAGTTTGTCCATGGTAAGTAGTTCTCCCATCTATATTTTAATTCTGAACGATCAGTCCGTGTGGTCTCTCATGTTAGTTGATGTTGTTATAATCACTGTTGGCATTAGGAGCTCCAAAGTTATAGGCCAGTAGAATCCTTGAGATTTCTTCTGGTTCAGCCAATCCTGGTTTCTTTGTAGTGTTCACCATTTACTCATCCATTTTTTTTTAAGAATTTGTCTTGTTAGAGACTTGATTTCGATATCATATTGTTTTTGGTTCCATTTGGTGAATATATTTGTTGATATGGAATTTTTTGTATTTATTATTATGATATGTTTGGGTTTGTCTGTTAGGTTTGTTGAGGCCAGCTGATCTGCCTTTTCATTGCCTAGGATACCAGAGTGGCTCTTGACTTTTACTCAGGTGATTGCAAGTTTTTTCATTTTTATCAGGTTCCTAATAATACTGCTGAGGATTTGATTTGGCTGATGTGTGTTCCTTCGACATCTTCTCTGTGGTGAAGGCTCTCCAGTATGTTGATTGCTGCCTGACTATCTGTGAAAATTGTGATTGTTTTGTTGATACTAATGATACTTATTGTGGTCATAATAGCCATTAGTTCCACTCTTGTAAATAAAGGAGTATTATATGTCTTTATTTGAAATTCTGCTAATTGTTTTCCCTCTTTGATAGTTATTATCCAACCTAGTTCCATTTTGCTTCTCTCTGGATGTCTGGTGAAGGAGCCATCCATGTATAACTGTAGATCATTTAGTTTACTCAAGTCTTTTGCTATGGCTGAAAGCTGATCTATGAGTCTTGGATGTTCAGTTAGTCTACTGTATATTAGATATGTCATTTCTGAGAGTGGATCCATGTGGATCTGTGGTATTGTTCTTGGAGTTATTGATTCTACTTCTCTCTCCCGCAGTGCTTTCATGATTCCCTTGGGAGTAGAGTAAAGCTTGTTTGTCATGTGTTACTATTCCGTTAGCTGATCTTCTTAGGGGTCAGCTGATTTTGAGCTTTTATCTACTGTTACATTTACTGTTCTTGTCCTTATTAGCTCTGTGATACATTGACCTTGTCCCTTGTATTGGCTTCTCAATTGTTGATTATTTTTTTGGCATCCTTTGCATTTGAAAAGAGGGGATGTTGATAGTAGTGATATCATGTGGTTGGCTATGATTTTGTCTGAGTCTGTCATTTTTCTTTTCCTGTAGATTGCAATTTCGCCATCTGATTCTGTGGCTATTCAATTGATTGTTGTCTGTGTTTGTGGTAGGAGTACTGGGGTGTTGCTGCAAAAGTGTTGTTGGTGTCCCTAGTAGGAGATTCAGCTATGTTTGTATAAGAGTTCTGATATAGGTTTATATATATAATTTGTCATAAATCTTAAAGCCATTCATGAGTCCTACCTTGTCTTCCTCTCCTTGTCCTGAGTTGTTGCCATGTAAGGGATCTTGATAGGTCATCATTCATGAGCTGTTCCTTAAATAGGATTCCTCTTTTCTTTAGAGCTTATCTGTTTTGATCATACTATTTGCTTAAGATTATATCTTTGATAGCTGTCTTCCCTCCACTAGGTGCGGTACAGATTGTTGCGTAATTTGGCATCTTGAAAGTGATACCCTGAACTTTAAGCATGTTAAGAATGCCGTTTGTGAGATTCTGTCATTTTTTGATCCAGAATGGGTATTTATCCTCTAAGATTGATGTATTTGGCCAGTATTGATTCTAAAGTTGTTGCAATCTGATCTATGCTGTTTTATTGCATATGTCTGATTTGTTGATTCTTTTTTTTCAGTTGTTTCCATGCAACATAACCTATCTGTTCCACATGTTGAAAAGTTTATATCTAAAGTCTGCATGGATAATTGTATTAGGGGCTGTCCTGAGCAAGTTGGTTTTGTGTTTGAAAGTTTTGACTATCTTACTGTTAAGTCGATTGCATTCCTGTTCTGATAGGGCCATGTCATTAAGAAGGTACTCAATTGCTAGGTATAGTATATGATTGATTATGTATCGTGCCTGTTTATCTATAATTCTTTTTCATTTAATGAGGTTAATTGTGTTGTCAATTTTTTCCCAGATAAGTTGTTTTTGATGTTGCTTTTTCCTGTCCTCTGAAATCCAGATTCCTAGAATGCGAGCCATTTATTTTTCTTCAAGGGTAAAACCTTGGTTCCTGCTAGTGTGACTCCTTGTACCTGGTCATCTTTGCTTGCGTTGATACATATGAGTGATGACTTGTCTCCATTAACCTATATATCATTGATGTAGAGGAATTCTGATACTGTATCCAGGATACTTTACATGTTGAATCTGTTTGGGGCATTCTAGGTGGTGTTCATTGCAAGGTTGGAGCTCCATGTTACTTTCATTACATAATGTATCTTTTTGTCCTCTATTTCTTGTATCAGGGGACCATAAAAGATCCTTCACAAGAGTGGAGATATGGTGTCTCCTTGGTCGATCTCATCTTGAACTTGATATTCTTCTATGTATCCATGTGCTGTAATAACTCTATTATGTTTATCTATTAGGGTGTCTTCTAGGATGATGATGATTTTCCCTGGAAGTTTGATTTGCTTCAGTGCCAGTGTCATCATATCTTTATTAATTGAGTCATATGCCTTGCTTATATCTTGACTAAAGATCTACGCTTCTTTTCCTGCTTTTCTAACTTCTTCCAGGAGATTATTCATTATATGTATTGACTGTTGCGTACTACTACCTGGAAGTCCTGCCCAGTTGCTCCTTGATATTATGTGGTATTGATTTAGTGTTGCTGCTATTTTGTTGTTAAGTATGGACATGAAAACTTTCCTTGTTGTCTCTAGGAGGGTAATTGGTCACGTGATGTTATTGTTCTCCATCCAGTCTTTAGGTTTAGAGATTGGATAAATTTCTCCTTGTTTCCACTCTTCTGGAACTTTTCCTGTTTCTATAATCTGATTGTAGATTGTTTCTAAAAGCTGGAGACCCTTAGGTCCTAGATTCCTTAATACGATGTATAGTATTTTTGTAGGTCCTGATGTGCTGTGTTTGTTTTTTGCTTGAATTGATTCTTTGATTTCTTGAGTATCGATCCTGGTTGTACACTAGTCATACCATTCTGGATTGATATGTTCAATTAGTATATATCTGTTGAGCCAGTTTGGATAGTTGTGCAAGTCTGCTATCTTCCTATGTCATGTCCATTCCTTGAAGTGGTTTCTGACTTTGGTTTTGATTTCATTTGGGTTTGTGATGATTGTGATCTCATCTGTTCCAGTATATTCGATCAGTCTACTTGTGTTTATCTTCCTGCGGGGCCTGTCTAGTATACTATCTATCATTCTTCTTGATTGGTCTTGTAGGAGTTTGAAGTACTTTTCTATTTTATTATTGATTGTCTTTATTTTCTTCCTTTTTATTGCTTGTTGACTATCTTGTTTTCTATCTTTCAAAGTTCTTGTAATTCCTTCAGCCAAAGGTACTGTTAAATGTGAATGTTGGAGGTGTTGTGTTTGTTAATTGGTAAGTTATCGATTCTCTCTCCATTTTTGTTTATAGCTCCTATCATTCTTGCTAACTTTTCCTCCATTGAGATATTTGGCATGTTGTTGTTCAGGTATCTTTTGTATGTTCTATAGATCTTCTCTATTAAAAGTGTGAGCCTCATCTTGTCTCTGTATTTGGATATGTTAATTGTCTTGATATTCCTGCTCTGTCTTCATTTTTTGAGGTGCCTTTTGCTAACTTCCAGCAATATGTTTTTGAAGTAGTTCCAGAGCTCTTCCAGTATATGATGTTTTTGTGAGTGAAGCAGTATAGCCTTTTTCTCCACTGCCTTCTTGAAGTCATTCCATTGTTTGTTGGATGAGTTCTCATAGTAATTTGTTTTATATTGTTGTTTTTCCTATTTACGACTTTGTTCCAGTGTTGGTGCAGAATGCTGGTGATTATTGTAACTATCTTGTGATCTGTAGCTATGATTGTTATCAGTGATATGTATGATGTACTGGTAATATGTTGGGCCATTGGTCTTTGATACCCATATATAGTTTAGTCTGCTGCCATATACACTTTTGCTTCTAATGTATATATAGCTCCTTGTGTATAGGTTTAAATATCTATATGTATCGGTGAAGTCGAGAGTGATAAGTGTATTGATTATCTCTCTGTTGTGGATACCTGGCTTCTTTTTATTTGTGGTTCTGTCTAGCTCATTATCTGCTATTTCGTTGAAGTCCCCCATTACTATTATGAAAAAGTTTTTGTTTGTTGCTTCCTGAATGGTTTGCTCCAGCCATTGAACCAAGTTGTGTTTATTTCTTCTTTGTGTAGGGTTGAAGGGGCTGTAGATCACAATTATTCTGTACTTGATTTTTGCCTTGCAGGCCATATCGATATAGATGCCTCTATCTTACCAGATTCTGGATTTATATATGTGTGTTGCCTATTCTTTTTTGACAATTATTTTAATACCTGTCCCTGTTTGATATTCTATATCTCTCATTGTTTATATTGCATATTCATTTTTTTCCTTTGTCCATCTGTGATTAGGTGATAGCCATGTTTCTGTGATCCCTAACATATCATATTGTTCTTCTTTTGCAAAGGTTGTGAATGCAATTTGTTTGTTCTCTTTGTTGATGCCTCTGATATTTATTGTACCGATCTTCCATCTGCTGCTTGTGTTGTTGTCTGTATTTAAGGTATTTGCTATATTTGTTGATTCAGATTGATTTTGAAGTGTTGTGCTGGATGTGTTGTCTATTGATCCTTCTATTCCCAATGGATTTTTCCCTGATATTTGTTCTGTCATTTTATTGTGATAAGTTGGATTCTAATGAGCTTACTGATTGTGAAAGTTTAAATAGTTTAATTGCTTCCTCCATCATGAAGCTCATTTTGTTCACTTGTTTTTAATATACTTCTTTTGATGCTCTAATGTCCTGGATGTTGATATTTGGAGTAGTTTCTATTGTCATCTTGTCTGTTGGATTCTCTTCTAATTCTTCCATAAGTTCATTAATACTTTCTGGGTATCCGTTGGCATACTCCTGTTCTAGAGCATCTACCCTTTCATCTTGATTTCTAAGTGAGACTTTTATTTCCTGGATTTCATTTTGCAAGGAGAGAGGTAGTTCGTAGAGGTCTCCTTCTACTGGGTAGTTGATGGATTGCCTCCATATTTAATGATGTTTGCATAACTTCTGGAATTGTTGAAGTGATTGGGGTTCCTGAGTTTACTGTTTGATGTGATCATGGGTCTGTTTCTTGGTGGAGTTCTTGGATTGTTGGATCAGTTGATATATTATCTGCGCTGTGTGACTTCTGTTTTTCTGGGCATAAAGATCAGTTGTGTTCTGATGAGCTACATGTGTGACATAGTCTGGTTTCATGATTGACCTATTGTGTCTATACTTCTCCGATCAAGGGTGCAGTTGTCTTTGTTGCTTGAAGATCTTCTTGTGTCTCGAACGTAAAAATAGCAAGTCTTTTGATCTGATTGTTGTTATCCCAGGGAATGTAGCATGATTTTGTTTTCGTGCTGGTAATAATTACTGCCAGATCTGAGGCTGCTGTGTTGGAGGGTAATGACGTGAGTGTTGCACTGAAATACTCTCTTTCTTGTTTAATTTCATGTGTTCTGTAGAAGGAGATATTCTGCAAGAGTGATATCTACATCCAATTGACCACTCCCAACTGATTTCTATGTAGTCTGACATGTTTGTGAAGGTGATGTTGGCTGATTGAAAGGGGCCTGCTTTTTGCATGGTAATGTAATCAATACTAATTTGGTTGTCAATTCTCTGCTAGATTTGTTTTGGTAAAATGTTATGGGATGTTCCATACTCTAATGATTCAGGACTTGCTCTCATGTGATCCTGGATGGGTGATCCTTCTAAGTTTGGTAAGTTCATTGTCTGTGATGTTGATCTTGCATGCCTTGTGTAAGTCTTCTTGATTATCAAAAATAGCAGTGATCTTTGGATAACCAGTTGGATATTCATATTGCACATGTTTCAAGAAGTGTAGCTCCACTATTTTTTGCTTGATAAATTTTATTTTCTTATCCTGTGATTGCCCTGGAACTAGGTCTGGATCGATGAGGACTTTTCCTGGTCTTTTGGTTTGTGAAAATTCTGTGTCCTTGAGTGGTTCTTATGTGTTTCTTTGAACCTCTTTCTTATAGCTGAAGGTTGCTTGTTTGGTAATGTTTAGGGAGAAATTCTGGATCAATTGTATGGGAGAGTCAGAATTGCTGATAGTGGTGACGGTAATTGGGATCGATAGTCTTGTTTGCTCACTAGCCTTTGTAGGTTCTATTGTTTAAGTTGTCACCTATATTTTCATCATGTAGTCTGGTACAAAGGTCACTACCTTCTCCTTTCTTTTCTCTACCACTCTTTCTAGTATTTTCTTCTGGGTCACTGTTCTTGTACCAAGTAGGGTGTATATAAGCTGAGCAGTGGGGTTGTTGCCTTGGGTTTCATGATTCTTCCATTGTTTTTTGTCATTCTGTTTTCATTGTAATCCAGTATTGTTAGTTTGTTGGTGCTTCTGGTTTTTTGTGAGGTAATCATATTTTCCTCACTATGACTACTGGGTAGTAGAAACGAGTTGTTTTTTGTATAATTGCCTAATAAGGAAATTTTTGATGGTTTGGAGTTTTTCAGGAAAGAGTTTTTTTTTTAATAATGTAATTATATAATAATATAATACAATTTGTTACATAAAATGCAAATTAATTTTATAAAATTTAAATTATTATATATATATAATAAATTTTATTAATATAATTGCTATTTTATATATATACTATATATATATATAAGGATAAAACTTTTTCTGCTGATTTTCTGACTATACATAAAAAGATGTTCGTAAGAAGTTTTATACTTTCTTATTAATAAAATCTTTATACTTTTGTTAAAACAACTTGAAGCTTGTTTTTACTTATCTCTTCTATCCTCTCTTACTTGGTTATAACTTTTTTGAATAAAAACTTGGGCCGCTAATGATCTAAAAAGACTCAAATATGCACTTTTTTTACTAAGGGCAAAAATATTCTAAAAAGTAAAAGAACTGACAAGTAAACTGTTACCTTATAAAGTTGAAAACAACAAGAAATAGAGGTTTTGTCATTAGAAGAAGATTTATTATCAATCTTTTCACATACTATCTTGTATTCTCTTAAAGTGTCTACTGTTTTTTATAGTTTTCTTGAGGAATATTATCTATCTCAGTTTAATTCTGAATTTCTAGTAGCACAATGTCATCTGACATTTGATTAGTTGATATGAAATACATTAGTAGCTAAATGTAAACATGTCCTTATTAATTACTTCACATATTACAAAAATGTCATTGATAATTTAAAGAGTTAATTGATGCCCTATATTTGTCCCACTCTTTCAATTTAGTTAACCTACAAATCAAGTTTTATAAGGCCAATAAAATACGAGTAACAAGTTCTTAGGTGGTGAAAAAGCTATTATTTGTTCAAGCTGAGATCTTTTTCTCTTATTATCCCAGTTAGGCAAAGTTCAAGACCAAGGTCTCTTTTTTGTTCTAATTAGGCAATAAGATCGAATAGTTTCTAATTCATGCTAAGCTCCAACTTTTTGAAAATGTATTTCCCTAGAAGTTGTTGAAGGATATCACAATTAACAAGGATTTTCATTACTTTTGAGATCCTTCCACTATTACAAGGTAAAAGAATTATTGAGAAATCTGATCTTTTGAATAATAGAAGATGTATACCAGTAAAATTCCTTTAATTAGGTATGGCTGCTGAAAAATATTATACTGAAACAATATGTCCCAGATCCTACTAGGTCATATAAAAACATGGGTCCATTATAAGCTACCTCTTTATTATAAATATATAAAAAATTACTGCTTAAAGAAGATTGAAATCAAGTGTGTCCTGAAAGTAAAGGCTTTTACTAGGTAATAAGTTTCCTCAAATGATACACAAGAAGGAAATCAAGATCAAAAATAGATAAGTTTCTCAGATAGTCAGCAGATCTTTGAAAGAAATTAGAAATATTTTTTCAATTTTTACTTTTTCATTTTTTTCTTGTTTATTTAAACATTTTTAGATATTTTTTTTTTCAATTTATCCTTTTGTAGTTTCCAGTATTTTAGCAGTTTGATTCAACATATAACAGTAACAACCTACTAACAATGATACAATAGACTAGGAGAGTTTTTATTTAAAGATACTGCAGAGTAAAATATTGTTATCAAGGCTAAACTTAGAGACTTTTATGCTTATGATGAATTGATCAGATTAAAATAATAGTTTGGCTATAGTATATATTATACTGCTTAAATGAAAATGTGCTTATATTTTCAATTGATTAATAAACTGATGATCTAGCCTGACTATAAATACTCAATATATATATATATAATTATTTTTTACATAAAAAAAAACTCTTTCTATTAATTCATAATTTCTTTAAAAATTTTCTTTTTTGATAATATTTTTGAAAACCAAGAAGCCAGTCTTCAACATTTAAGAAATATATAGTCTAAAATCAACAACAGCTTGCTATTAAGCTTTAAAACATTATACTTCTTTGTAATAATAATTACAGGATAAGTATTAAAGAAAAACTATTGCAGTATAGTTTTTTTTTACAGAAAAAAGAAAACTCCAAGAAAACTATTTCACAGTAAACTCTTGAAAACCCAACCTCAACTTCATAAAGTTTTTAGTCAAGCTAGTACAAGTTAATATCTTTATTAACATTAAGAGAAGTACTGTAGTTAATAACCTTAACTGATAAATCAGTTAAAGCTCAAGTTCACAACATTTAGGAGAATATTTAAGTCTCAATTACTTAACAGTAAAGAGTAATATAAATAATATAACAATATTCTATATCTAGAATCACATACTATGAACATATCACATCTATTAGCTTGAATAACAACTTACTTATATATACTGTATAATAATCAACTTGTTTATATATTTAGGTTTCATACTTATATATGATAGTAGTTAACAATAATACATAAATCTAAAAATAGTAACACAGCTTACAATTAATAGATCAATATCTTGTTTATATAAACAAGGGCAAATAAAAAATATAAGCAAACAAACAAGTGTTACTCAAAGAAACAAATAATAATTATTACCTAACTTAGAAAACACTAGTAATATCCAAAATAATCTGTGGGTCAATAGTGCAATGGGTGCACTCCCAGATCACTATACGTGAGTAAGTCACCAAAATAAGCCAGAAACGATCCTGATAGACTCAAGCCTCTAATGGAAATATGAAAACATCCACCTCTTTTCAAAAAACACTCTCATGAGAATCTGGAAGACTTCGACCATCTGCATCAATAAAAAATGTATAGGCTGTAACTTCAATTAATAAGAGATCTTATCACGATCGTGAAACCAATGGCTACCAGAGAGGACAGCTAAGTGCAAGGCTGGTAATTAGTATTAGTATCACGATGAAAACCGCAGGAGCAGACAATCAAGGAAAACTCCTATAGGCCATATTTGAAGAGTGGTTAAGAATGAAGCAATGGAAGACCATTGATCGATCAATGAAGGCAACATCATTGAATTGCCAGAATATTAGCACAAGACCATAGGGCCTGCACATATCAAAGTACAACCAGCCTTATAAGGACTAAACATGGTAAGGATCTACCATTGTATATACAAATAAGAATGCAAAACAAAAAAGCATCAAGAACTAAGGAACACATATCTCAAGCACTCTGAAAAATATAATAATACAAGCCCCATAGTGGACATTAGACACTATATGGCCTAGGCATAGAAGAGCAACTGACAAAATGGTGTTACACTGTGACAAAATTGGAGCATTCATTGAGTAGGTAGTATAGAAAATAGATTAAATGAATTGCTCATGTAATCAATACTGTACTATCACAAATACTTAATAAAATTCACTTCAGTCAAGTTGGACTTTAAAAAAAAATAATAATAATAATAATAACCAAAACAACAACAATCAATAAAACATACTAATACTGTATACAATAATCTATTTTCCCTATTATATAATCAACATGTCTATAAGAAAACATAAACACTTATGGATTTCTAAGAAAAGAAAAACATATATTATATAACTTTAGTTCAGTTAATAGATAAGTATAATCAATAAAAAAATTATAAGTCTCACAAATCTTTTTGAATATCACCTAAGCTCAAAAAACTATCACAAATCCAGTTCTAAATCCAACTAGATACTTGATTATCGATAATATTATTACTAGAATTCAGAATATTGATTATACTATCTTTATTAAAGTCAATATTCTTAGACAACATATCTTTTGTCTATAGATTATAGGACAAAGAAAAGAATAAGATCTTTTAGCTCACTTCTTAAAAGATAAATACCTGAATATAATAAAATAAGTAGAACAAATACAATATATCTTACAACTATTGCTAACAAATTAGTTAATAGTCAGAAGTAATCTTCTTACTAACAATTTATCTAATAAAGTAATGGTTATAGAAGTTTCAATAATTACATCTATTAAAATTCCTATTGTCACTGAAGTCAAAATATGAGACAAAGAACTAGAAGACAAAATTGAAATGGAAGTCATTGTGAAAAAATTAAAGAGGTCAATATAGTGAAATAGCAAACATATAAAATAGAAAATAAAAAAATATTTAATATTAATCTATATTATATTAAGAAAAATAGAGATTTCAAAATAGATGCATTCATCTCAAGACTTCTAGAAAAAACTGATATAAAACAAATAGTATATTTCTAAAATATATTAGACTTATCAAAAGACTCTTGTCCCTTTATAAAGGAATTCATCAATGGCAATGTTTGGATAAAGTTTTATTATAAAGAGAAAAAAATTGTATTTTTTTTTTCTTTGTCAGGCTAATTACATATGTTTTATTAAACATTTGTAAGTTATACATATAATATGAGATACTAAAGCTAATTCTTTAACTAACTCATTTATTTTGATTGTTTTACCTTTCTAAGCACAACTTTGGAAGTGATTTATCACTTCATTAGGAGTTCAAGTAAACACCCTTTTAACTTCTAACTTTATTGCCTGCAAATCACTACTGCAAATCACTTTTTTGAGTTCTGACAGAGATTAAACCCCAACAATTTCATCTCATACTTTATTTCATCTTACAGAACCTGTTTAAGCATTATGTTTTCTAATTTTTCTTTCTTTAATAGTACTTGATATGATTAATTTCCTAGTATCTTGATCTGTTTTTTAGGCTCTGTAAATATATCAACCTTTTAATTCTATTATCACTATTGAGTCACAACATCTATTTCTACTCTATAATCTTCTTGCATCTGGCATTTCAAAATTTTTTTTTGACATGATTACATGGTTTCTTCTGTATTTTAATTATCCACTTTCTTGCTTCTTTACCAATTCTCTTTCTATAGCACTTTGAGTCTACTATTTTACCTATTAGATCTTTTTTAATTCATTCTATACAGAAGCTAAGTATATTCCAACCAATGTTTAAAATCTTTTTCACTAGTCAAGCTATTTTATTATTTATTTCTTCTCTTTCTATTCCATTATCAACTATCAAACTTATATCTTCTTCTTTTGACTCTTTTTTTCTATCTGCCAAGAGTTTGTGAAAACCTTGCATTATATCTTTTATACCCTTCTGCTAGGCTTTTTGCCACTAAATTTTGTATGCTAGACATTCTAGTAAGTGTTTTATTGTCTCTTCTTGCTATTTATATGCAAGATATTTTACTTGCTTATATAATTCTAATCTTCTTATAGCTAGCTCTATTAATATGAATAACTTGTTACTAGTTATCTTAATAAGAAAACTTTTTCTTTGTGATTCTTTGAAAGAAGTATTTTATATGAATTCATTATTTATTTGTTTCCAAACTAGGTTTCATATATGTCTGTGCTGATCTTGGATTTGATGACTCCAATTTTTGTCTATTCTGTTTTGAGCTATCCATTGATATGTTATTATTTTGGCATTGGTTTTTTAATAAACTGTCTTATTGAAGCATCCAGCACTATATCTTGCTATTTGATTTCAATAATAATCTTAGGTAACACCTGATCTTGATATTCTATTGTTAGGAACTTTAATGCTTCTTTGACTAAAGTGTCTACTTCCTCATTGTATTAAATATTGGAGTATATTTTAATCTTAATAAGATTTAAATCTATTTCTTTTTTTTTTATCTGGCTCAACATTTGTGTTTATAAGGATCAATTTTATTCTTTTAACCATTTTTTATAAGTTTTTTTGGGATACACCTTTTCTATAGTTTTTCATTTGAAGATATAGGCTTAACTATCAGTATAGATCTTGACCTTGCTATTAACTGGTACTATTAGCAGTATAGTAACTATTGCTACTAATTCTACTTTCATAGATGAAGGTTAATTAGCTATCTCTGCTTGAAACTTGATTTTCCTTTCTGCTTCTCCAATTGTATCCATACCATACCTATCTTCATGTTTTTATTTCTATAATCAACAAGGAATTTATCATAGTGTCGTGAGCTATTCCAGCAAGTCCGTTATTAATCCGTAGCATCTTGCATAATCCAGACTTCTCAAGAATACTTACAAATGACATAAAGAAGAGAACACCTCCTATAAAGAATACTTAGGAAAGGCAGAGGTATAATAGTTGACTTGGCTGAAAGTAAGTGTTTCTTTATTGTGTTCTGTTTCTTTGGTATATCACTAACTCTTATCTCTATTCTCAATGAGGACTGTTTTTCTAACACATTCAACTCTTTTTTTTTTCGGCATATATTGGTAATCTATTTATACTTTCTATTTGACAATAGCTATCTACTTTATAATCAGCTATACTAACCCTAAGCTTTGCTAAACTTTTTATGTTTTTCAAATACACACAGTTCCCTTATCAGTATCCGAGCCTTATTTATAGTTTCTTATCTTGCGACACTCAATCTTTCATGCCAGATTTTCAGGTTTTTGAATTCTAGACTGTTATACATAAATCGTATTACCCACGTAACCCATAACAATAGTAAAAGGTTATTGTATTATTGTTATTATCTCTTTTGTTATATCTAAGTATTTCAATCAGATAGGTTTGGTACATGCCTTCTTTAATATTCTCTTTAATGAGCTTCTTTTTTCAGTTCTCTATCTTTACTTCTTTTAGTTGCCTTCTATCACATTATATAATTACTAAGCCTATATGAATTGTTCTACTTATTGTTTTATCTAGGCTACTTTGGAGCAAGGAATTTTTAAAAGTTGAGTTTTCCTGTAAATTTTTTGGCATTAAAATAAAGAACTATATATGTTTAATTTTAATATACATCAGTTTTCAGCCTTGATCCCTTCTGGGCAGCCCTGGTATTACATCGAATTTGATTTTAAATTTTTTTTGGAGTTGTTATATTTGAAATGATTTATTTTAATGCATCTTTTCTAATTATCTAGAATCAACTTTTCTCAAACAAGTTGTCACTGTTGATTATTGTTCTTGATAATCATCTAAAGTTTTTACTTTTTATTAAGATTAAGATTGAGTACTAGATGTTCTTAACATTACTTTAATCAATCTTCTTTTCAAGACCTTATGAGCTATCCTAGCTTGTTTCCTTGCATCTTTTTTGTTATTGACAAGTATTATTCTGAAATAGATTCCTTACTTGTCTTTTATAAGAGTTGAAATATTTATCAGTCCCATACTTCTCTAGTTTTATAATTAATAAACTGATCAATATATATCAACTTATTGTGTTTGAATAATAAAATGGCTTTACTATATTCATCTGTTATCAGATAATCTTTAATTAGATTATTTTCAATATTCCAATTAATGATATTACTCCATTTCCAGCTATGTGAGATTACCTTCATATCTTTTGTTAATTTCAATACTTGTACATTAGGAAATTTTTTTGGTAAAGATCTCCAGAAATTTTCAGATATAAATTTCTGAAGGTACTTTGTCATTGTTAGAAGTCTCTAGAGTGGAGATTTATATATATAACTCTGAAGATTTTTGAATGTTTTAAATTTCAATAAAATAATTTCACATTATTACTAAAATATTTATTTTTAAAAATTTATTTATTGAAAATTACTTTTTTTATATATTTTTATTATTCATTTACATTTATATCACTTATTGCTGAAGTAGATCTTTTTATTTCTACATTTTTTTATTGCAATCCCAGATCATTTTTATCATTTTTTACTTCTTTTGGAGAATTTTGAATTTCAATATCTTACTGCTTATGCATTTTTGATCTCATCACTTGAATTGTCTTCCGTAAATCTAATTTTCTTTTTAAAATATATTATGAGTAAACAAATAACTCTAAAATACTTCAAAGAATTTTAAAACTTATCTTATATTTTTCTATTTTGCTTTAATTAACACTTCATTAATTAAAATACTTTCATTACTTAGATTTAGAATTGTTTAACATATTGCGATAGCAAATACAACCTATTCTTCAGAGGTATCCTCTTTTGACCAGACTTTTTCGAGAATACATGCTATCATGTTTTGATCTTCCCCCCTAGAACATACAGTATATAAAGATTTTTGAAGCACTCCTTCCAGGTTTTTCTCAATTTTTTCCAGGCCATAATTTTGGTGGCAGTTGCATTTTTATTGATTGTATCCAAGAAGTTTTTGCCAAAGACTGAAAACATGGCATTTCAGATTTTTAAAGCTGTGATCCCTTGAAGTGATTAGTGTTGTCTCACAAGCTATTAAATGAATAATATTATTAATAAATTTATTTATATTATTAATAAAGGCAATAATTATCACTTGGGAATATACTTTTCATAATATATTTTCCAACATTTTCTTGTAAGGCCTTCAAAGAACTCTGAATGTTCTTGCTGAAAATATTTTTCTATATGCTAGCAAAAATCTTCAAAATTTATATATATTTTTTCAAAAAAGACTTCTTTTGTGATACTCTTAACTGCATGCTATTAAAGAATCCAAAATATTATCGAAGTTTTTCGAAGATTAAAAAATTAAATCTTATCTCGATAAAATCCTATTCAGTAATTAAATATTGACTTGTATGAATTTTGTTTTCTAGATGGGTAACTTTATCTTTGACAGCTTTTTGATGTTCTAATAACTGATCAATTTTCTTAAAAAGACTTTCATGGAACTTCAAAAGCCTCTTGATTACTATATTAAAAATTAAATATACAAATTAGTATTTATTTAAATAAAAAAAACTCTTTTCCGTAACCATCCCAAATCTGAAAAATTTTCTTTTTTGGAAATTTTTGAAAGATTATCAAGGAAAGATGTCTATTCACAATGGAAACTCCAAGACCGCAACCAACGTCCCAACAAGGACAGAACACACAATAAGATATGAGAAAAGAACAAGCAAAGACAATGCTTCATGGAGAACCCAACCATATACAAAGAAGTCCAATCTAGAGGTCAACAAGTCCCAAACCACTCAGCAAGCAACAAACAAACAACAAACTGAACCAGCTCAACCAACAATACAGCAAGATGCTCTCAATCCAACCAGTGAACTTGCAGAACCAAACAGCCAAGCAATCACATCTTCCTCATGAAGTGACTTAGTGGAGCAAGAAGATAGACAAGAAATCCATGACCAACCAATTCAAGCTGAAAGATCCAATACCTCGAGAAATATGATGGCAAGAATAGATGACACAGATAAGGAAATAGGTACAGAAGACCAGAAAGACTCAGAAACTGCATGGTTTACAGTAAGGAAAGGGAAAAACAAAGTAACCTCTCCATATAATGGAAAACCAAGATCCAACTCTCCCTTTGACAGGTCAATCAGATATGGCAGAGAAAGACATAAAGTAGGGGTTCTAGCCAACCTAGTCAAAGGCAAAACAATCCACTAAAAAATTGAACATATTATCATGATACTCAATTTCCCAGAAGATCTCTTGACAATATATAATGAAGAGAAAAATAAGAGATGAAAATCATTGTCATTTTTGGTGATTTACAAGCTTCACAACATGTCACCACTATCAATCTATCTGATATGAACAACACAAGACTATCACACATGAAAACTGGATGTCAAATGATCAATAAGAAAAATTCAATTGTAGTATAGAACATCCCCCTTAACACAAAAATTATTGAAGTCAAACAAACCTTTACCAAATATGGAGAAGTCCAGAACATCCCTATAAAAATCCAAAATCTTTGGTAATGTGCCACCATCACCTTCGCAGACAAGCTCACCAAAGACAAACTGGTGAATCTTAGAAGTATACTCATTAAAGAAGACTCAGTCAGAATCAATAGTGTATAATGGTCACTTGCCCAAATAAAACAAAAACATGAAATAGCTGCCAAACTCACCAACCTTCCTCCAAATACCTCAGTATGGAATCTCAAGCACATCCTCATGCAATGCAAAGGACGCACAAGTTACATCCCAAGGTTTGCAGCAAGAGCATATAGATCCAAGAGATTTATAGTTATTAGCTTTGACACACAAAAAGATTTTTTTGAAGCATTACAACACAAATATACCATGGGGGAAACTGAGCTCTCCTTCACTCCAATCCCTATCAAACTATGTGCAATCTGTAACTCAATCTCACATCTAGTTATCGAATATTCAATTAAAGCTAAATGATAACAATAGAATAATTATAACAAAGAATAGGTCTCCAAATTTGAAACCCTCTATAACCAATTCTGACCAGCAAAAACAACAGCAATATACAACTTTAACAAACCCAAATCCTAAAGAAATATCAGAGTTGGCTCCTATGTTAGTGCAGTTTGCAACAACTCCTCAAGCCCATAGAAAAACTCACAATCACTTAAAGAAATCTCTGAATTCCTCAGAGAAATCTGCCAGGAAATCCAAACAATGAGAATGCAACTCACAGAAATCGATGAATACATCACTAACTTGGAACTTTATAATGAAGAATACTATGAAACAATGGACAGTAACAAACCTAGTGACTCAACAAGCAGTACTTCATATCAACTTCAGTCACAATTAACCCTTCAGTCATCCAATGATAGTGTTGAAGACATCAGAGATCATAAAACACAACTCTTTTTATCATTGGATGACATGCAAAATAGCATAAACCAAATTGTCGCAGCTTTGAACGCAGTCATCAAAACTCCCACCACAATACACCTATCATTCCAAGATTAAAAATGGATACAACACAAAGTAACAATAATCAAAATAAACTAGAAAATAAACTATACAACACAACCACAACTCCAAATGATCTTTCTTCAAACCAATTCTCAGGACATCTACACACTTAACCACAAATAATATACTTGACAAAAGTAACAACACACCAACCACGGAACTCATCAACCTAACAAACAAAATAAACACTTCACATAAACAACAATCCAATCATAATTCAAACCCTTCAATCCTAGAACACAACTGAAAAATCCTTACTACAAATATCAGGGGCCTCAAATCAAATCCAGGCAAACTACAATTATGGACAGAATGGATCAATAAACACAAGCCTTCCATTTTCGCTTTCATAGAAACAAACATCAGTAACAAAAAAGCACCTTCATTTAACTCAACAACTATCAAACCACATGGAGTGATCAAAGCAATCAAACCAAAGGATTTAGTGTCACACTACTTATAGAAAAAAACCTCACAAAACATATCTTTAAAAAACAAATATAAAAGGATAGAATTATCACAGTAGATCTTCTTTTCAGATTCAAATGCAAACTCAGAATAATCGCTATCTACTTGTCCTCCCAATCACATGAAGACAACCAAGAGTGTATTCAAGAAACTCTCAAATTTATCAATGATAAAAAAGTTGCAAACAGTCACATCATAATCCTAGGAGACTTCAACTCTGTCCCCAACTCTAGTATCGACATGCCAAATTCTAACACTCCTAAAAGAAATCAATACTCACCAACTGGAAAATTAGTCCTATGGCTTACAAACAATCAGTTCATAGATACCTTCAGAGACTTACACCCCTACAGCACCCAACACACCTGGAGCAATTCTGAGGGAACTACTAGCAGAATTGATTAAATTTGAATCTCAACATCACCACTATGGCTTCTAACTGACGCAAACATCCAAACACTTGATAAAGAACTTTTGTAGATAGACCATGATGCAACGTCTTACAACCTTCAATATTGGAACTTAAACTCTCCTCAAACCAATAGGATTAAGTACAACCCAACAACAGATTCAGATGGGAAGACACATCATCAGATAAATGAAAAGACTTTGATGAATACATACACTCAAGACTACAATCATCCTGGTCAACTCCAACCTTAACAGAAGACACCATAGAAAGAAAATGGAATCTGCTAAAAGATGCAATCCTCCAAAGTGCGGTACTTCATATAAAAAGATACAAAGAATCAAAATGCACTCCAAAACCCCAAACTATTAACATACATACTATGGAAACTCTCCAAACTCCACTCTCTAGATAAACAGCTAATAGATAATGACTATTTCATAAATACCATCGAAATAAAGATTGACACCATTTTCAAGAAGCTCCATACTCTATATAATATTACAATCAACCCAATTACAAGACCACTTAACCTAACAAATATTCTCCAATGGATCCAAGATCTCAAAACAATGAGAACCACCCATAAATAAATCTTCAACAAGAATTGTAAAAATCAACAAATTGACACAATTAATGAAAGACTCCTCAGAAAACAAACATACTTCAACACCAATAAAAAACAAATGATCAGAAACCTTTTAGATGATCCCAAAAAACATATCACGCTTGACAAATCATTTCAAGTGATCCAGAAGAGATAATCACCACAGACCCAGAAGAGATCAAAACATTAGCCAGTGAACACTTAAAAAAATGGACAAGTAAGTGTAACACTATCGAAATCAAAAATACAAGATGGGAAAAGATTTACATACCATCCATACATATAAATGAAGAATGATATACTAGCGCAACAGCACCTATAATTACAAGGGAAATAGAAGATACTATCAAACACTGCTTCTTAAAATCAACACTTGGCCCCACAGGAATCCCATACATAGTACTTAAAAAACTCTCAAGCAAATCATTCACCTTCATCACAGATCTCTTTAATGATATCCTCAAACAAGAAAGAGTCCCAATAGAATGGAAGAGAGATAGCATCTATCCTATCCTCAAGCCAAAACCTTGGAAAAATGATATCAACATCACAAGACCAATCACATTACTCGAAACAACTAGAAAAGTCTTTACGAAAATTCTAAACAACAGATTAGCCAAGACACTCCAGTCACACCAAATTCTCTCGATACATAACTGGACAGCACCACCAGAATCTAGCACTCAAGAACTAATACACATCCTTCAAGCAATTCAAGATAATGCAAGGCAAACTCATAAACAAGCTTGGATTCTAAGTCTGGATATGGCCAAAGTATTCGACTCTATAAATATCTTCAGACTTAAAGAAGCCCTCAAAAGAATCAAATGCCCAAACACAATTACCCAAATAATCACAAACATTTGTGACAACTGACAAAATCACATACTTATACCCTTTGGACCCTCAACTCAATACATAGTGAAAGATGGCATAGATCAAGAAGACACGATATCACTTTTCTTGTGAAAAATCTTTTATGATCCACTCATTACACACATCTCTGAACAAACTAGAGAATACACACTAACAGTGAAACAATGGTCAGATCCCACAACACTACCCACCATAAAAGCACAAAACATTTTATATATTGCTTTCATGAATGATACAACCCTATTTGCAGAAAACAGTATTAACCTTCAAGAGATATGTGATATCTGTTCAAATTTCTATAGAATTAATGACATCAATATCAATGCCACAAAATCAAATCTTATAGTACTCAATACCAACCCAAACTTAAACAACATGGCCCAAATTCAAAACCAATCCATAAACATGCTCAAACCAAATCAAGCAGCAAGAATCCTAGGTATTTATCTCAAAGGTAGGGGAACCAAAGCCTTTTAACAACAACTAATCAAAGACAAGATAATCAAATATGCCAACACAATTAAATGGAAAACAACAACTGACAAACAAATCCGATACCTTTACAATCAAGTCTGGATACTAATGATACATACCTGCTTTTAGACATGATCCTCACAAAGTCCAACTGTGACAAGATAATGAGTATTCTCAACACAACCTACAAACATAAACTCCATTTAGCCCAATATGCACCAAACTCCATACTCTTTAACCCAATGAAATATGGATTCTTCCATCTTTGGAACAGGCAACTTCTATTGTATGCAAACAACTGGCACAAAAGAGTCAACAGACAAAACATAATAGGAAAGATCACAACTATGCACCTACAAGAACTTCGAAATAGATGATGATCTACCAAAACCATTACAAGCACCCACTTTACAAGCACCTTCCTTTCACAGGGTCACAATTTCACACATGATCTAATCTACCTCCTCAGATAAAATAGATTCACAGGCATCAACTTCAACCTTTAGGTGATCAAAAAGACAGACACAACAATAGAAGAAGTAACAGATTCAGGCTGGTACAACAAACATCAAAAACAGTTAGTAAACAACCAAATTCTCTTCATCAATCAAATTACCAACTATACAGGATCATGTCTAACTGCTTGGGTAGAGATCACAACCCCAACAAAAAACCCAATAGGAAGAAACCAACATGGTTTCGGGAGCTTCAACAAAATCAAGAGATAGTCAAATTAATACAGAATAGATATATAAATAACAATGACACAAAACAAACCCACAGACTAGCAATAGAAATACCAAACCAGAAGATCAAATGGACTGCCATAATACAAACACACGAAAGCATCATTTGCAGAAAAAAGCTATCACCAACAACACTGTCAAATTACAGTACTACATATGCACTAACAATAACTTACCCCTCCAGGAATGCCAAGAATGCACCCTTGACACCTCTGGAAAACAAGGGAAATGCATCTTCTTCAAGGAAAAAAACAGTCTCATCTGTATTCCAGTACATAAAAGCAGAACCAGCTCCAGAGACATACCTAGTAACAACCTCTGTCAATGTAGCAGAATCTCACCTGACAGCTTAAATAAGCTCCTCTCAGACAAACTAGTTCATGACAAACTCACACTTCCCCCTACCATTGACAACAACTTTCAAACACACAATAAAAGACTCATAAAAAAATTCATAGATACAACAGAAAGCACACTCACTGAACTGGCCACCATTCGACAAACAATCTACAAACTCAAAAATATCATAGCATATACTGATAGCTCCTTGAACACAGACCATAGAATGGGTTTCATATGGCACATTACCCAAATCTCAGGAATTGACTTCAAAGGGAAAATATGCAATTACTCTTCCTTCACAAGAGCCAAATTAGCTGCCATTGCATTATTCTTAATGAAAACCCCAGTAAATAGCAACATTACAATATGTAGTGACAGTTAAGTAGCACTCGATGCTATCTCCAAAGCTCAAAAAAACCCAACCACTATCAGAACACTTAAAAACAGCACTCTAATCAATATAATCAACCATATTACTAAACAACAAAGACTTAATATAATATGAAAAAAATCAAAGCACACAGCAATAATCCAGACAACGACAAAGCAGATATGCTCACTAAGAAGGCAACTATTATAGACAAAGCCTTAGAAATAAATTTTATTCCTATAAAAGACAGCCAGAGCCCATGGATCCAAAAGTGGAATAGGCAAGTATTAGACAACACAATATCAGAAATTGCAAGGAACCTCATCAAAGCAAGGCACATCTTCAGTTAGTAAATGCTAGACCATAACTTAAACTCAACAAACAGCAATATATTACAAAATATAGCATAGGCGGAATCAATGATCCACAAATCCCCATTTCAAATAACAACAGGTGCAACTAACAAACTGGATCACAACACTAGATCAATTAGACTTAGACTATAGAACTTAGAATGTCAACCAAAGACAAGCTACACAAAAGGGCAGCAACAAAATATAAAGACAACCTCTGCATCAACTGTCAGCACATTGAAACCAATACTCATGCAATGATATGTGAAGGCAATAGCATAAACATTTTCAAAAAACTACTCCAAATAATCAATGAAAAAATTAGCAGCAGAAAACAACGAACTCCTACAAAAACACTAAATGACAAACTTAAAAAAATGGAAAGGGAATAAACTCCTGAGGAAAGAAACTATATTGCGAGGACAGCACTGACAAAAGATCTCTTAAAAATAATAAAGGAATACACAACAACAGAAAATCAAAAAGAAAACTCAAAAATATTATAGATAAATTCTTGACCATCCTCCAGGACAAATGGCAACTAAGATGCCAGCTCTTTTCACAATGGGAAACGAATCAAAATATAATCAAAAAAGATAAGAAAAAATATAAAACACTAGACAGAAGAACTACTACACATAAATCATATATCCCAGGAATCAATGAAATTATGAAATACTCTAGTTAACACTGGATCAACTGGAACACAATATATTCCTTCAAAACTAATTTTTATGGAACAAGTAAAGCCTTGGCAGATTAGTCAAGTATATACTGTACTAGTACTTGACAATAAGCCACACGATAGGACTATCCTTAGTGAGTTTAATTAGATAGCTAGAGAGTTAAATTTGTATAAAATAAATTTGTATGTACTCATAACAATATCTAATAAACAAGGTGTAAGTCATCCAGTCAAAAAAAAAAAAATAGTATTTATTTAAATAATTACATCTTTTTTAATATACCTAAAGATTTTTCAGGCAATCTTCTAGTAAACAAAGATTTGAGAATATAACTGGGAGATCTTAATCACTTTCAGGGTGGCTCTATTTCTGTTTTGGCTTGAGATATTGATCTTTGACCTGGGATACCAGGAGTACTCTTGGACTTTTTGGAGGACTTCGAAGTACCCTTTTCATCAGAGTTTGAACCTGAAATTATTTGTTGAAATATGTTACATGTTTCTTTTTTTTTTATTTAATATTAATAAAAAAGAAAAAACTTTAAAAATCTTATATAACACAAATCTCAAGAAGTTATATTATATTATGACTGTATACTACTCTTTGTCACCTTTCAAAAATTACTTCACAGCTTTAAAAATGAAATCATATTGACAAAATTATGACAATTTATAAATTAAATTTTTGATTGTCTAAATTAATCAATATTTTATTGGTCAATTTTATTTTAATATACATATTATTACTTTGAATATTTCTGAAGTTTTTTGAAATAAAAAATATTTGAAGTTTTTTATTATTAAAATTAATGAAATTATTTTTTTTTTACAAATTTTCAAAAATTTTTAAAGTTTTTCAAAGATTTTTTCAAAAATTTTCTGATGTAATGTGAAGTTACTCATTCTCAAATGATAATTTAGTGAGTTACATATGAGCAGATTGAGAGATTTCTAGTACTTAACCTGTAATTGCTTTAATCTAATAATTGTTATGATTCTAGCTGGCCCTAAGTTATTTAATCTATTGTATAACCCTATTATCTGACTTTTTTTTTAAATATCCAAATACTCTTTAAATTATAAATCCTGAAATGATATACTATACTATTAAGTATAAATCAGCATGGTGTGACCTTATTTTTGAACAGCTTTCTATATACCATTGTAGAACATTACAAATTAGCCAAGATAGTATATAATTTTTTTTTTTTTTTTTGCTGGCTCAGCCCCCAGTTGGTTTTTATTTAGCTTTTACTCAAATATTACATTATACAATCTATTTCAGAGATAACTAGGAATCAGACTATACTAGCATATATATGAGATTACTATAAAAGATATCTTCTGGATTGGATCTCCAAAAAACAGACCTCTATGGCTTGTTGCCTTCCTTTCGGAAAACTAACCTGCTTAAGCTGAGTTAGCACCATTTTCTTTGAGTTTTCGTGAAAAAAAGAATTTGAAAGTTTTGGTTTTCTTCCAGTCCAAGCTGATCTCATTTATTATTTTCCCTAGTTAGTCTTTTTGCATGTTTTGGCTTCATTTGCCTTTCGCTCTCTTTTTCACTTTAGTAATTCCTTGGGATCTTTTCTATTCTATGGTTGCCTCACATTTTTGTAGCCAAATTTTCCTTTCAAGGTTTTGTATTTCTTCAAAATACTCTAAGAGAGTATGCTTAGCTTTCTTTTTCTTAAAAATTCTGGCCCATTCATAAATCAAATTTGTGATGTCCTTGGGGATTAGGCTCCTAGATACCATATTAACCCAAGTATTTTGTTTGTTATGTTCAGCCTTCTTGATCCATCTCTGAATCCAAGGTTTGCTTTGTTTCACCCTGCTTTGAAGGTAGTTTGATATAACCTTTAGCATATGTAGATTAAAGTTAAATTTGTTACTTCTATATGTGAGAACATATGTCTGGTCCTCGGAGGCCATGTTGCACTTGACACATCTACTGGATCTGTATAAGTCCCTTTTTAGTGTATAGTTTGGTCATGGTTGGTTACTCCTGCACCTAAAACTTCAATTTGAAGGTCCTACATTGGTGGTCCTCAGTGTCTGTTGGTCCCGCAGTTATATTTTTATAATGTAGATAGTCCACTGTTGCTTCTCAATCGATCTCATTGTTGAGTAGCATGAGGTCCTAGTTCCTCTCTAAACCACACCAATCTGTAATTTGTTTATTCCTGAAATGGTTACAAACTGCTTCCCTAGCATTTAAGCAGGTGATCTCATTCTTGTATGCTAGAACTAGTTTTTTTCTATTGAGTGGTGTTATATCTAAACACATGGTTTGCCATTTAGATCTTGCCCACTTGGCCTCGCTGTCCACTTTGATGAGGGTCTGATTGCTATTCCTTTGGATCTTTTCAACTTTGATTTGGATGTCCTTTAGCCTTGCGAGATCTTTTGTATATTCAATAAGTTTCACTATCTTGCTTTTGTTCCTACTGACTTCCAGTGTCATGGCAACCATCTGGCTATCTGTGTTTAAAGTTACCTTTGTTACATGTGGCAGGGATATAAGAGCTACTATGACTGTATTAAGCTCAGCCTTGTTTGGCGATGCCCTTCACAGAATCTTGAAGGATACAATTTTAGTTTTCACTTCTGATTCAAGGTTTTCAATCTGAAAAGTAATGGTGTGAAATTTCTTGTAGCTACTCATGTCTGTTATGACTCTAACTCTTTACTATTCTTCTATATCCTGTTGGAGTTGACTAATTATTACTTTGGTTACCTTATCCACGATCCACTTGGTCTAACCCTTTGTGCAGATATAGCTGGGAACATGGATGTCTTCAAGGTTCTGAAACTTGTGGCTTTCCTGGTGGTCCAGCCTGGCTTTGATACTTTGCGGTGACATTAAGAACTCAGTTACTTTGCTTCCATATTGATCTGTGATACCTTGTCTACTCCTTTCTAGAATGACAATCGTGTCTCTATTTGCTGTTTCCATGATGCATGTATCATTAATAGTTGATTTGCTCATGTCACATCTGATGCATAGTGTTAAATAAGATGAATGTGGCTGCCGGGTGTAATATCTAGCAGTCGTAGTATTCGCGTCCTTTTTCCTTAATCTCCCTATAAGTATTTCGTTCTCCCCCGTATCTTCTTTGGCAGCAATCCAAACTAACTTGTGCTTCTTCAGGGATCTGCTACTCCATTTCTCTGCCTAGATCATATTGTGAAAAGGGTTGACCCCTGGATAGAGGTTTATCAGTCTTGTCGCAAAGTCTGGGTTAATCGTTCCTGTAGTTATTTTGTTAATAATCTCTTCATAGAAGCGGGGCTATCTTCCCTGTGCATTTCAATGACTTGTATAGCATATCTGAGTCCAGCTTATTGTTTTGATCTCGTTGTAGTTGACAAACTGTTCAATCTATCTAAGGTTGCTAGCTCTAAGTTTGTTTTTGTATTTGTCAAACTATTTTCCTCCCATATAATCTTCTATCAATGTCAAACCATCTTTTATCAGCACCTTTTTATACCATCTATCTCTAAAGGACAGACCTTGCTTCTGTGCATGAATGAGTATCTCTTGTATAAAATTTTTCCTTGTTGCATGGACCTTTGAGCATGTCTCCAGAATACTTGTTTCTAACCAGGCTACCCATTGAAGGTTCATTATTCTTTCTTTGCATAATCTGCTAGCGTGATTGGCTGCCTTATGAAGTGCTTCAATAATGATTAAATGCTTCTAAAGCATTCAGTTTCCGAGGCTGAAAACATTGTAGCCTAGGTTACTGTAAAGGATTGAGTTTGAATCTGAGATAGGAAAGCCAGTCTTGTGTTTGATTATCCTTCTCAGCTTTCTATCTATGAGATCTGTCTTGGCCTCTGTCAGGTAAAGGTCTTGTACCAGGTATTTCAATTTGGGTAGAATTATATGGTTGACTAGATATTAAGTTTGTTTATCCGATACTCTTTTCCAGAGCAGCCGGTTTGTGAGATTCATGATTGTCTGACGAAGCAAGTTTGCTTGGTGTTTCTTTCTACTGTCTTGATCAAATTAAACTCCTAGGTACCAGACTGCACTTGTGGATGCTCTGATTATGTCTTGCTCAAAAGTTGTTTCGGTCTCCCATTTATTGTTGATTACAATGAGCTCTGACTTGCTCAAATTTACTTTAACTTGGGTGAAGTTATAGAAGGAGCTGGCCATGTTGATGATGACTTCTAACTATTTGATGTTTTCCGCAATCCATGTTATATCATCCATATATGTCATGACTGATGTGTTAGTGGTACTATGGGAGGTGGCAAGTTGTATCCTTTCATAATTTCAGTTGATGCTTTTATATCCATGCATCCTACTAATTTTGCAGATCAATGGGTCATAGTATATTTGTCAAAAGAGGGGTGATATAGTATCACCTTGATCGATTCCGTTCCTGACTGTATATGGGTCAGTGGTTTCCATCCCTATAATCACTGTATTTTCTCGGTCATTGAAACCTTCCATGATGATGTTAATGAGGGAGTCTGGAAGCTTAATCCTTCGCATGACTTTTACTAGAATATGCAGATCTACATTGTCATATGCTTTACTCATATCTAGAAATAGGATCCATAGTTCTTTGTTGTTCTCTCTCATATTTTCAATAATTGAGTTGATTGCGAAAATAGGCTCCAAAGTGCTCATCCCCAGTAGCACTGCCCAGTTGTGTTCTGACAATATTTCGTGCCTCGTTAGTATGTTGGACAGCCTGTTGACCAGTCCTTTGGTGAAGATTTTCTTGACTGATTCTATAAGTATAATGGATCTGACTTTGGTGAGGTTATTGCCCCAATTATAAGTCTTTGGAATTGGATATATGGTTTCTTTTTTTCACTTGGAGGGCATTTCTCCTTTACAGAGAACTTTATTGAAGTTCACCTTCAGGCTCTCGGTCACCTTTGGACCAAGCTTGTATAATGCTATATAAGGGATCTGCGAGGGATCAAGTGCTGATGTTTTACTTGCTTTGAATATGATATTGGTTATTTCGAATTTTGAGAAGTCTTTAGTGACTCCTTTGTACCAACCAACATCAATTCATTGAAGGGGTTCGTATTCCTCTTGCCATTCCTGTGGGGGATCAATCAGGGTGAATCTCTTGATTCATTCCTCAAAGTTGCTCCATATATATGTCCCAATTTCTTCTTTATCTAGAATGATGTTTGGTTCATCAACCTTAACTATCAACTTGTCAAGTTTGATCTTCTGTCTCTCTCTTTCGAGGAAGCTGTCTATCATCCTCTTTTTGTCTATAGCAAACCAACCAAGACAGTTCCTGATAGCCTTTTTAATTCTTTCACTATTTTCTTTACACAGTTGTCTGTGCGAGCTGAGTTTGATGGCTTTGATTTCCTCGATTACCTTGACTCTGGCTGTTTCAAAGTCCCCTGAGCTCTCTAACTCTTCTGGAAGCTCGAGTCTATTGTTCTATGCCAGGTTTGTGATTCTTTCCCTCGTTTTGGTCCCAGGATTTTCGTTTACCACTTCTGTCAAGAGTTTCTTGAATTGACAGAGTCCAATCAACTTGGTCGATATGCCTTTCACATGCATTTCTTGTATGTTCCTTGTCTTGACCTGCATCTTCTTGAACTTTGGGATATATAAGTTTGTTGCCTTGAGGATTATCTCTTTTAGGCTGTACTATAGCTATTCAACATCTGTTCTGGACTCCGATAGTCTTTTACAAGCCTCCACCTCCTCTTCTATATGTCTGGTCCACTTCTCCCATTGTGCTGTACCTGTACCTGACCAGTTGTACTGGGCATTGGGTACTTTTTGAATGTTTCTTTTCTTTCTAAGAAGGGGAAGAAAACATGTATCTTGATGATTGCGATTCCATGGTTGCTTTTATACATCTGTTTATACTCATTCCTGATTTCTGCGAAGAGAAGTTCCACGTATCCATTCTGCGTTATCCATACCTGGTCAATCCTGCTTGCTGTTTCTGCTTCGACTTCCTATGTGTATTCTCTTTTCTGTAGATTTGCTGATCGGAATGTGTCTAGCATGTCATGGTTCATAAGGTCATTGATTAGGATACTGTTCGATGACAACTTGTTCTCAAAATGATAATGCTTGCTTGAGAATCTGTCCATGTTGGGCATGCTCATATCATTCAAGTCTCCTGCTAATATGGTCTCCCAGTTTGCTTTATAGCTCGAGTTAGGCCACCTTATTATCTTCTCTCAAATACGGTCTGTCCAAATGCTTTGCTGATGAGTATAGACCTATAATTCTTAGGTATTTCTTGTGTGGAAATGCCAGGTCCAGCATGATCACCCTTCCTTCTATGGTTTCCTTGTTCACTATTCTTTTTGCCAGTTCAGGTCTGAGGACCACCTCCACACCTATGCTTTGTTTTTGGTTAGAATTGGTCCAGTGACACTCGTACTCTTCTGTTCTCCAATATTTTAATGTGCAGTCTTTCCCGTTTGTTTCAGTACTTATAATAATGTTCCAATTCATTTCTCGCCATAAATCTATCCAATAGGTTCTGTTTGTTTCTTTGTTCAGGCCTCTTGTGTTCGAGATTGTGATCTGTAATGTAAAGCCCATGTCTGTTAAGTTTGATATTTCTGTACTGTTTGTTTTCGTATTCAGAGTATCATCTATCAAAATTTCTTGATTGTTGGATTTGTTGAACATAATATTGTTATTAATTTTGATGATTGTTTTCTGTTAGGAAACCTATGACCTTGAGTGCTTTCTGTATGCTTGCTTGCATGTCCTCTATTGTTTTGTTTTTCTATTGTTGTCTTTCACAGATGTCTGCTGTTTTCTGGATTTGGGAGGGGACTTCTGAAAAGTTGACACTATTCATTCGTGATGTGTCCAGCTCTTTTTCACTATTGTTTGAGTCTTGTTCCATCTCTTCATAGTATTCCTGGTTGTATGCTTCCAGGTTGGTGACTCTTTCATCTAGGTCTATTACTATCTCCTTGAGGCTTGCAACCTCTTTTTGTATCGATATGAGCATTGTCATAATTTCGTGGGTTTCTAGGGGTTGTCATGTATGCCCTTGTTGATGGAGAGGCTGTTTCTGTCACCTGTGCTAAGTTTGTTCCTGGTTTGCCCTGTCCTATTGTTTGCCAGTCGCTCTTGCTGCTGCTGTGTATGATACTGGTTTGGCGTTTCTTCTGTTGTTCGGGAAGGGGCCTACTCTGAGTCTACCTATTCTCGCTAGTTTGAATTTGCTATAAATTTGTCCATACTTTTCGGTCTGGGTGTGATTGAAGTCCCTCCATTGTCTCCTCTGTTCTTTGATGGGGCAGTCTCTAGCAAGGTGTGTTGTTACGTCGCAAATAGAGCACAATGGTATACTAATAGGAGTCAGGGAAATGGTAGTCTCACCTAGGGTGAAGGTTAAATCCTTGGCTATAAGGAGATCTTCTCTTGTTTCAAAACTTACCATTGCAAATTTCTTGGATCGATACCTTGTTGAACATGTGCGAGGTATGTAGCATGTACATACCTTTATCTCACTTAGAACCTGTCTCAGGTCCCATGCTGTAGTGCATGGTAGTAAGTTGACCAGTTTGGCTACTATGCAGTGTCATTCCTTCATCCGGTCCACAGACCAGTTTGCATCGTTTATTCTGACTGCATCCCCTTTAATGAGAATGCTACATCACTTAACTAGTTCCTCCTTGACTATCTCTTCTTCGAAAGTAATAGTAGCACACTGCCACAGATTGTGTATTCTCATACTTATTCCTAATATATTACTGAATTTGGCAAAATGCTGCCTGACTTCTATGAGTCTTGTGTTTAGGGGTATGTCCCAGATCATTATAGATTTATTCTTTTTGATTATTTGTCTTCTGATCTGCATGTGTGTGAGCCTATTTTCGCCTGGATTTGGCAACTCCATTTTGGTTGCATCATCTGCTGCTTGTTGATCCCAAAAATCGCAATAATTCAGATGCCTTCTTTGTTGTGTTCGCTACAGATTGTGATGAGTCCTGGGAGAGAGTTGAGGGCTTTAGTTAAGTAGAGGATCTTTGTGTCGTTGTTTGGGCCTGGGGTGATGTTAGCGTCGATTCCCACTTTGAATCTCTCTCTTGTATATCTAACTTCTTGGTTAATTGGTGTTCTCGGTCTAGGCTTTTTGTAGGACAAGCCACGTTGTTCTTCCAGTCTACTAGTATTCAGAGCTCCTCCTCATTTGCTTCAGCAGTTAGCTCGTCCTGTGTTATGATGTTTCATACTCTTGATGAATTGCTTACTCCTTTTTAGGTATGTTCCTGGTTTGACTCACCTGATGCTTGGAGTGCGTGTTCTGCCGGGAGAGTTCTGTTGTCATTTTTCACTTCTTCCATCTGTTCATTCCATGTTTGTTCTACAAGAGGGGTTTCAATCTCTACGTTCATGCTTATTGTGCCAGCGATTGTATTCATTAAATCTTCCTGAAAGTTCGTTTTCTTGCTATCTTGGTTAAGTTCTGCTACCGAAGTTGTTGGTATTTTGGTTTGCATGTTGGTGGGCTTCTTGGTATATGGTTGGTTATAGAGGGATGCCATTTCTTTGCTTCTTCTTTCTGCTCTTTGTTGCCTTTCTATTCTTTGTTGTTTAGTTGCAAGACCTTGAGGTTTCTAGTGTTGGAATCTATTTTCCAGTTATCGAGATTGCTGCACCTCAAATGATCAGGGAAAAGTGTTATACCAAGATAGTATATAATACTGCATTTTGAATTCAATTTTGAATATTAGGACTCTGTTTAGAATATAAAGTGCTTATTTGTCAGTTAACCTTTTGTTTTTTAGAGACTTGATAATTACTTTGACTTCTATAATTATCTATTCTTTGAGTTTGATAACAAATTTCTGGTTACCTGTTTAAATTTCCAGGAATCTTATCTATTCAGCTCTATTAATTTTCTAACTACTTCTCTGTCAACCCCTACTTGAATCTCTTCTGAATATTAATTAGGATTGTTAATATTAATTAATATTAATTTGCTATTATTAATTTACAAATCATTTGTCCTATAAAAGATCCTTGCTTTTTCCAGAATCTTTTTCAAATCCTCTTTGGATCTTACTATCTATGTTGTATTATCCATGAATATAATAGCTATGCACCTTGACTCTAGCTTTCTTCCAGTGTTTCTCTTTAACTTTAGATTTCAAGCCACTGATATTTTGTAACTTTTTATATTATTAATCTGAATCTTGCACAATAAAGAGTCATAGAATATTCTTTACATTAGTGATGAGATGGTTTCTCCTTAATCAATCATATCTCCTGCTATAATTACCTCAATTAAATCTTATTAAAATATAATCCTAAATTCTCAATTTTAAAATAGGCTTATTATAATTTAAATAAAGTCTTTTGGTATCTTAATTCTATTCATTGTCTTGATTAACATATTCAGACTAATAGTATCATATGCTTTTGCTGTATCTTGGAAAAGTATCTATAACTCTTTTTTATTTTCTCTTGCTTTCTTATAAATGTTATTAAAAATTTAAATCATTTCTTCTATACTTTCTTCTGGTAATCCTGCATAATTAGATTCTCTCAGGATATTGTTAATCTTGTAGATATTTTCAATCTATTTGTAAGGATCTTGGTAAAGCATTTTCATGTAACCTCCAGCAAACTATTGGCCTAGTGTTAAGAAGTTATATCCCCATGGTTTTGACTTTACTATGGAATATATATGGCTTTGTTTCCATCCTATTGAAGTAACTTACCACCTTAGAAAGCAGTTAAGCATCTTTCTAAGGTATTCTTTTCTTTTTTAACCCAGTCTTTTTAGTATTTCATTTCTGATTTGTAATCTCTCTAAGGCTTTATTATTAAAGAGTTCTTGAAGTATTTTATATAATTCTTCTAGAGAGATTGACTCCAGTAGATCTTTGCATTACCTTTTATTAATATAATCTTTAGGATTGTATTCTTCTTTCCAATATTCTATAAAGCTGTCAATATTAGTGTTTCATTTTTTGAATGTCTTGTGATGATATCTCTTTGTTTTCCTTTCGATTTCTCACTTCTTGATAGTTATATATTCCTTTTAACCTTGATTCTGTCTAGTGTTATTTTGGTCTGCTCTCTGTCAGTTAAGGAGTTTATCATTCTTCTTTGATTGTTACATAAGTTATCACATCTCTGTTTCAAGGCTCCTTTGATAGCATCCCTTGTTTTTTTTGCCTCTATGTTCTGATAAACAAGTTTTAGGCCTTTTATTGCATTCTGTATATCCTTTTTTAAAAGTTTTTATAGAATTTGAGAAATGCTACATTGGATACAATAGTTTTCAATCTAATAATTAGGACTGAAGGTAATGTTGTGTTTTCTAATCACCATACTAAGGACTTGCAATTTGATTGAATCATATATACTTTTTGCCTTTTTAAGGAATGCAAATAGCTGAAGGGCTCTCTGATACTTGATAAATTTTGGTCTATACCTATAATGTTTTTCTAGAAAACAGATAGTTTCTTAATTGCAAGCTTGTTATATGTTGCCTTATATATTAGTTCTTTGAATATCTCCTGGATCGGGTTTGCTTGAGCTTCTCTTTTACTTTTTTTAGGCTCTTCTTTAAACAATAAATCTATTGCTGTTCTGAGTTTGAGATTTAGGCTTTTACTAAATACCCGTCACTATTCAAATATTGATCCCTTTATATTGATTCTTTGTTCACTTTTTGTATGAGGCTTGTTTTTTATATCTCTTGTGAAAAGATTGGTATCATGTATTGTCAGAACTAGCATGGTATGATTACTTCCTATTGTTTTTTCCATACTTTGATTGTTAAATCTGAATATTGAATAGTTTGTAATGCTTTGAAATATTTATATATAATCAATAAGACTATTGCTAGTATCATCCCATCTTGTTGGAGTTTTATTTTTTTCTTTCTATATAGTCTATATATTAAGGAATTATCACTTATCTAAAAAGTTGACTAGCAATATTTCCGGATACCAATATGGTTTAAATTTAGCTTTAGATATTAATGCCCTATTTTCTGCAGGGTTGTATATAACATTAAAGTCTTCTATTACTATTATGTAAAAACCTTGTCTATTCTTTTTTTTAATGAAGCTTTGTACTCTTTTCTGTACCTTCTTACTTTGCCATTTGTTTGAGAGAATATAATTCTGAATGATACACATTTTGTTTCATTCATAAGTATATTAACCGCTATTATATGAAGTGTCTTTATTGGTATTGTGAAAATACTTGAAGATTATTTGATTCCAGAAGATTTATTTTGCCTTTGTATTGATTAATTTTGTTTTACACAGTCCATTATTTCAATGTCTTGTTTCTATATTTTTTTTATAAGACTATATTGGTTTGTACTATCAGTAATACCTCTGATATTGTATAAGAGGAAGAAGATATATTATAATATCTCAAAAAAATTGATTGAAATAAAAAAACCAATTTTATTATTATATTTTTAAAAATAGATAAATGATCAAGCTTCAACAATCATTAAACAAAAAAGTATACCTATGGGTCCATAGTGCAGTAGTTAGCATTCCAGGGGGCAACCTCTGATAAGTAGGTAGTGATCAGCATCCATTGATATAACCGTATAATAACTGATGTTTTCAGTATAGCTTGTCTCATGAAGCGGAGTGTTTCAAGCCAGTTCTATACTGGATTGTGGTGAGGTTGAATGTCCGACATTGAATAAACTTATCCCTTGATATAGTCATATTACCAAATACAGGTAATAAGAAGAGTAAATATTAAAACTGTTAACCTACTGCTAAAGGAAGGAATGGTAAATCAATCAAGAAAACCAGTTCTCCTGCCTTACAGGTTTGAGGCATCCATTCAAGAATTCAAGTACGTGGCTATGCTAAATTCACAGACTTTACTATTGGGAGGCTTTGATTAGAGGAAAAATCTGCAAACCACTCTGAAAGACTTAGAAATAACCGAGAAGTCCAGGATAAAGAAAATTTGATGGCCTGATAACCAAACTACTTTTACTGCAAATAAAATTGTTCTGGACAAAATTAAGAAAGAACCATACATCTTTCTAAATAGGTAGTAGTTATATATAGAGGTAGAATAGCTATAGTTACTTACTGTATATAGATAGGTTTACTTCATACATGTATAATTACTTGTTAACTATATATAAAAATAAGGATTGTACAGATTGGTTACCTATATGATATAAAAGTTAATAAAAAATATGGGTCAGAGCTTCTCATAATTAATAACAAAAACAAGTCTGAAATAACCTTCAAGCACAATAACAACGAAGCCTTCCAAGGGGCAGTAAGATACCTAGGAGTCTGGTTCGACTATAATAGTAAAAAAAGATATCAAACAAATTTGATGGGTCAGATAACAGCAAATCTCACCAACCATCTACTTTGGAAGAGAGTAACAGATAAACAAGTACAATACATAATCAACCATGTAATTCTACCAAAAGTAGAATACTTAGTACAGGATATATATTTATCAGAAGTCAAAGTGAATAACATTTATAGAAAGATTAGACGAATCTTCAAATACAAGGCAGGTTTTGCAACTTCAGCTCCAAACTGCACCTTTCACAGTGATCTAGGATACAGAGTCTTCAATTTTAAAGCACGTATGCTTCAAAAGCACATCACACTACTTGAGAAACTATACTTGTCAACCAACCATGCAGGACATTTATGTAGAGAAAGAATAACAAACCTCCAATAGGTGGCATGGTCAGACACAAACATCCTGAAAATATGCTCAAAAATATATCCAACAGGTATGAACTTCATACAAGACATGCTTATCAATGCACAAAAACAAGGTTTTTCCTTTAGAAATGCTAAACAAGGATGCAATACAACAGAGTTCGGACTGACATTATTAGAAGCACTCATGGACCCCCATTAGTTCAAGAAGCACAGAAGCAAACTGAGGTTAAGTGACCTAAGGTGAGCATAGCAATTCACCAATCACGACAAGATGAAATCAATTAGTTGGATATAAGTATGCCAAACTGCAAGACGAAAAGTGCAAGAAAGGCAACCACAGTTTTACAAAGATATTATCGACATATTAACTATCAGTATTAGGAACCCTTGCTACTCAACAAGGTTAACCAACCTCAAACCAGGCACAAACCCTTTTCACAATATGAACTGGACTGATGAGCTAAGTAGTATATACCTAAAAAAGGACAAGTAGATCTGGATAGCAATGCTAAAAGAGACAATGGAGGAAGAACTGCTCTTGAATAAACTAAAGAAAATGAACACAAATACCATTACAGTGAGACACTATATCAAGGATTCTTTGTCATCACATCTAACAACATGTCTGGGGTATAACATCAACATGAATACAGAAGAGAAGATCTGTATAATAAACCTCCCAAGCAAAGATATGATAGCAGTTGCAGGGAGCAGTAGACAAGTCACGTCAGATGAAAGAACAAGAAAGGTAACCAAGCTCCTTTCTTCCTCTGACAGTATCGAAGCAAGGCTTTTTCAATGGAAGAACAATACTACAACTGAGCTGAAAGATGTTTATATCCAAAATTCCAAAAATGGAAGTAAATTTGACAAATGATCAGAAACAATGCCAATAAAGAAAGGCTCAGACACTGGCAACAAAGGATGGAAGACTGGAAAAAAGTTAGAATTATAACTGATGCAAGTTGTTACAGAAACATCCTCACCATTACATTCCACATAATCAACATAGTGACAGGAAGTGAAACAGAGATAATAGTTTTCAAAATTCACTATAAAACAATAGCACATGAGGTTGAGCTAAACGCAGTTATAGTTGTATTGATTTCTCTATTAGTGGGGACAGAGGCAATAATCCATACGAACAGCCAGATGATCACAACAGCTTTAAATATCAGGAAAAACAGAAGCAAGATAGCATAGTTGATAAGAGACACAAAGGACTTGATTTACTCTAGGAATCTCAAACTCCAAGTCAAGAAAATCAGAAGGAATGAGACTCATATATATATCAGGATGGATACTGAAATCAAGAAAGCAAGACTCAAATGGTAGATGACTAGGCTTGAAATCATGCCTATTAACAGAAATGTATTGGAGTTAGTGTATAAAGGCCAGGCTACCAACTACAATAGTAGGGAAGCAATGAGAAATCACTTCAGGAATGAGCAAATTATGAAATGGTGCTATCTGGAAAGAAACCAAGACTTAAACTAAGACTGTAATGCAATAGACTGGGAGGCAACGGTTGACTTCCTGAGTTCGAGAAAAATCACGACCAGTTATATGAGTGTGGAAGACCATCAATAGAGAATCTTCAAGCTAAAATCATGGAATCAAGAATTACTAACTATGGTAAAACTCTACGAGCGAAGAGGAGATCTCTACAAAACCAACCAGTGCATCAGATGCAAGATGGCACCAGAAAACCAAACACACATATATACATGTATAGAAAACAACTTTGATATTAACAACTATATAGTAAAGACAATTACACTTTTCTTACAGAGCAGGGAAAAACAAAGCAAGCGTTGGGTGCAAGAATAGGTTACTAAGGTTATAACCAAGAAAGCCAATCTTTGAATGCATATAATAATCAGAAGTTTGGTCCCTCGTGACCTAGCTAAGATGATTTATGATTAAGCAAGGATTTTTAAGAAGAAAGTCAAACCAACTCTTCTGGTGTATATGGAGGGACTCCAGACAATTACAAGAAATATTTAGAAATAGAGATACGAAGCCCTGATCAAGTGGAAAGTACTAAAGTGAATATCAAGAACTGATAAGAGAGTGAAAGGCAGGTGGGGTCAAAGCACACCAAGAAGTCAAATCAGGAAACCAGAAAATAGAGTTAGCCTGGACTGGAAAAAAACAAAAAAATTTCAATTTCCTTTTCAACCTGAAAAACAAGGAAAATAGAACTAACTCAGCTTAAGCAAGTTAGTTTCCCAAAAGGGAGGCAACAGGCCATGAAGATCCACAGGAGATCTGAACCAGAAGGTATCTTTTCCTAAATTCCTAACATACATGCTAGTATAGTTTGTGTAGTTTAGTTAACTTTGAAATAGATAACACAATGTAACATCAAAGTAAAAGTTAAATAAAGACCAACTGGAGACTGAGCCAGCTTATAAAAAAAAAAATTAAACAAAAAAGTGTTCTAGAAAATAAAGAAGAAGAAAAAGACATTACAAGTAGGTAATTTAATAGATATCAATCAAAATTACTTATATAAAGAAATTAAAGTAGTCTTAATCAATATAAACAAATAACAAACATCCATATTTATAACCACTTGCAGTTATAATACAAAATTAGGCATGTATTATTCTTTGCAAACAATATATTGATCTTGAAAAAAATATATAATCCATATTAAAGAAGAAACTATTAAAACCAATATTTCTCAAAATAAACCTGCAAATGAAGAAATTAACAAAATTATCAAACAATACAACTCATAATTCTTGTAATTATATAAAATATATAATATTACTATTGAGCTAATTGCAAAAGCAATTAAATATATCAAGGTCAAATCACATTATAAATACTGTATCTTAAAATGATATATTTATATTTATGGGTACAAACTTACATAAAGTGCAAAAGAATATTTTAAACAAAAACAAAAGTGTTTTCAAAAGAGATGAAATTTCAATTAAGCTAAAGAATTCAATATTAAATTTATATAGTTATATAAACAACAAACTGATGATCATATTCAACTCTTTTCACCGATCCTTTGACCACATACAAAAAAAATATTTGCAAGAAGTTTTCATACTTCTAGGCTAATAAAGTCTTACCACTTTCTTTAAATCAACTTGAAGAAGCTTCAAGAGACATCAATTACCTTTACTCTTCTTGCTTACTATCTTTCTCAAACAAAAACTTGATCTCTAGTGATCTTAAAGGTCAAGAAACATCTTTTCTATCTATGGCAAGAAAGTTCTGAAAGAAAGAAGAACTAATGTGCCACTATCTCACACTATAGAGAAACACTACAGAAGTGTTGTTATGATGAGAGACATTTTCCACTCTCTTGTCAAGTTTCTACTTCTTATAATACTTATTCTTGGTTTTTTCTAGGAAATTTTGCCTACCTTAGTTTGACCCTGAATTTTGAGTAGCACGAAGTTTCTTACACCATGATTGGGCAGACAGAGCTCACATTAATAAAGGAAGTAAACAAGCTCCTATTGGTCACGCCATATTTTTAAATGCATTTCCTTAGCTCCATAAGAACCTGAGGTCCACTATAAGTCATTATGCCTTGGTGCGAGTGAATAATGAACACTATCAACTCCTATATCTTTGGCTAAGCAAAAGAGAAAGAATATATTCTTTCCTTCCCTCTATTAAGAAAGAAGAAAGAAGACTAGGCTCAAAGGAATACAGAACGAGGATGATGCCTTAAAAGTGCTATGCCTATTTTTTATTAGCATGAATATTGAGAGATTAGGGAGATCTTAGGATCATTTATACCTAATTAACAACATTAACATGCAGTCGAATAATTTCAGATAACTGAAGAATATGTCACAATGGAACATTAGACAAATGGTTCAATCTCTACTAATAGTAGTACTTTGGGGAAAACAGCATGATATTTATTAAGTTCAACAAGGCACATGCTGGAAGTAATAAGATTCTTCTTTTTAGGCTGGAGTTATCGCAATGATAAAGAAGGACAGATTGTTGGATGATGGGCCTTTAATATCCCAGTACCCATTCACTTTTCCTATGTCCTAGAGCCCTCCAAAACCCCTGACTTATCATCACCCAGAAGAATATCAGTAGAAGATTCCATACTGGATAGGATATGGAAGGAAAAAACAAGAACTGGTAGACAAGGACCACAACATAGAGATACTGAAAGCAGTGAAGGAATAGACAATATGCCCTAAACTGATGAAGCCCTCAAAAAGTAATTAGCCTACAGTATTAATATGGTAATAGTAGCATGTCTCCAAGTTGCCTATAATCAAACCATTTCCTTTCTTCCCTCCGATGCCTTTTTTATAATGCAAAATCTTCACTCCTGTTTAATTTGTACAGCCTTAGCTTCAATTTTCTCCTCTAAATAAGGTTAGCAGAGTAGGGTAATAAACACAATCCTCCTTTATCCCCTCTAGGGTTAAGTTAAATAAATTAGATTCTATATACATAACAACTCCCTTTTTAAAATTTTATATTGCCCTAATGGTTTCTTTATTAGGTCTCTATTTGAAGATGGCTCAGCCATGAGATAGTTTTCAAACCTATCATTAGTTTACTAGTGTATCATTGTTTTCTTCCGGTCATATGTATCCATATAGTAAAACTTGCTAATAAACTTGGCCAAGCCAGCTTAAAAAAAAAAAAACAAACTGATGATATAAAAATAGGTCAAACTAATATTTAAAGTAATATAAGGATCAATTAATATACAACATTGAAGAATAAATCCAAAACTAAGATCAAAGAAAAAATAAATCTTGACAAGAGAAAAAAAAGATGCAATTTTCAAGACAATAAACTTACCATCAGCAAAACAGAAACCTCAAATGCTTTGTTATTGAAAGGAGCCAAGAACCAATTAATTATCATAATAGATAAAGAATATTCAGATCTAAAAGTCTCTATAAGTAATTAAGGCTCAATTCATTAAATTCTGAACAACCTCAAATGATTAAACAACAAAACAAATCCAATTGAGAAAAAAACAGGCAATCAAAATAAGATAAGAGGAAGATGATAGAGTAACTATTTCTAAAAGTAGAACCAGTTCAATTAAGATATACTGAGTAAAAATCTGATCTACAAAAGAAATTAAATTTATCTTGAAAAAATAGTGCAATTATTAAAACAATAGCAGATATTAATACAACCCCTTCTAATACAACACATATTACACTACTTGATGATTTCATCAATACAATAAAAAAGAATACTATTGAAAAAATAGACAAAGAACAGATACTATATAATAATTATACCATAGACAACTTCATATTAAATAATACTATTACAATTGAATACATAATATTAAAGGTATCAATACTAGTCTTAATTAATAAAAGCTATACAAACTTATATAAGAACTCGATATAGACATTCTGGGAATCTATAAAACTAAGCTAATAGAAGAAACAATAGATTTAGCTTTTAATCTACAATAAATATACAAATTTTTCCATAACTGCAATAATATAAAGTCTAGAGGATCTGGAATGGGATTTCTAATTAATATACTGTAAATATTGAAAAAAAGCTAGAATTAATTGAAATAGAAGACTACATAATAAAAGCCAATTTTTATTATCAAGAAGTAAACTCTATATCTATTAAGTATATTTGTTATCTGGGAAAGCTAAAAATAGATAGCTACAATAACTACTTTAAAATAAAATTTTAGATAAGCAAAGAAATTACTTTTTTTTTTTTTTGAAGCTGGCAAAGTTATGCCTGTAGTTTTTATTTAATCATTAATACCTTCTTATGTACACAAATTCAATTGTGAGAAAATACATTTATGATAGGAAAAAAACTATAGACTTAGTATTATTCGAACTCTGCAACTTGTTACAGTTTATCCAGGTGAATGAATATTAGCATATTATGATTCCGCTAACGCTAATACTTACAGAAAATAAAGAGTTAATTGAGAAACTGTTTTATATGGTATTTTTCATGTTGTGGTTTGTTAAATCTATTCATAACTGTGTGGCAGCGTTGGGTACTTTGTTGTTCAATGATGTTTTCCTATTCTTTAGGCATTTGTTAATACCACTTATTGGTAATTTCTTCATTTTTTTTGTTATTTCCTATGTTTTTTCCCACTCTACTACCAATTTGCATCTTAGCTTCCAGACCCTCTTCTTTTTCTCCCAAAACAATGCTGTGGCTGACTTAATCACTGTTTTTGCTGATTCAATATTTCCAGTAATTTTCTCCACTGTTTTTATTATTTTGTGGCTGATGACTCCTCTGATGATGTTTGTTCAATCCACTACCTAATCCCATTTTGTCCAGTCTGCTGGTGTTCTTGGGGAAAGTGAATGGTTCCATTTGTTCAACATGGATTCTGTTTGTTTGTGACCATTCGTTCTGGCTGTGTATTCTTGTGTGAGAAATGTGATGTATTTTTCTATTAGTCTTGTCTTGTTGGGTTCACATGTAAAAGGGTGCAAGTCTTTCTCTTTCTGCTTCTTGCAGATTGTACAAATAGGACTTTTATATAAATGCGATTTTCTTTTATACAGGCTGTCCATTGTAGGATGCTTATTAAACTATGTCTTGAAGTGGAATGTCATGTTGCTATGGTCCTTGGCATCTGTTTGCATTGTTGTGATTTTGGACGATGTAATTGTTTGCATAGTCATGTTCTAATCAATCTCCTTGGCTTTGAATCTATTTAACTAGTCTTGTGTGCATCTTAGGGTTCTCCATCTACTTGCCCATTTAATCTTGAGCAAGGTCTTTCCAACTATTTTGAAGAGAAGGTCTATGAAGAATTGGTCCCATTTGAGTATTACCATATCACTCGTAGTGTTTAACTTTTGGATCTTGACCATGTCTTTATAATTGTTTACTAATGTTGTTGCTGCGAGTTTATTTGCTCATTCAGTTCCATAGATTCCTGAGTGGCCCTTGATCTTGGTCCAGGTGATTTGTATGTTTTGTGTTATTATAACTTTGCAGATTGCATTTACCAGGCTACTGTTCGGGCGTTCTTGTTTCCCTTTGTCCTTGTGTGTCCTTTGAAGTGTCTTCTTTATCATATTAATTGCTCCTTAACTATCTGTTAGGATGTTTACTTTCTTATGTGCATTCATTGTACAAATAGCTATTAATATTGCAGTAAGTTCTGCTCTCGTGGAGGATGGAGTGTCTTGTGTTTCAGCTTGAAATGTTGCAACTTCTGTTTCTTTCTTTGTTATAGCTATCCAGCCTATCCCCATCCTGCTATTCCTGTAGCATCTTGAAAATGAGCCATCAGTGTATATCTGTAGGTTGTTATATAAGGCCAGTTCTTGCACTTCTTGTTGGAGTTTGAGAAGTGTCCTGAAAGGATCTTTCAGTCTCTTATAAATTAAGACTTTTATATTTGATATCAGATCAAGGTTTATGGTTGGGGTTGTATTAGGAAGCCATATATCTATTTCTATTAGGGTGTGCTCTATGCCCTATGGAGAGGATTGTAATCTGTTGATATAGTGTTTCTTCATATTGATTTCTTGTTGACTAGAAAGGATTCCCTTTGTACTTTTTTGAACATTTATGTTAACAGGCCTTGTCATGAGTTGGGACATTATGCATTGTTGTTGATCTTTGTAACCTTTCCTGAGTTCTGGGTTGTTAAAGGGGCAGTCTTTACACTTGAATATTGGGGATATCTGTTTTTTCTGGATCATATAGTTGACTATTATATATTGATTGTCTCTGAGTTTCTTCTTCTTTGTTATTATTGTTGTCCCATTTCTTTTTGTTGCTAACCACTTTATTGTATGTAGTCATTGAGTGGGTAGCACTGGTGTGTTGGTCCAGAATTTGTTCATTACAGGTGAACTGATATTGTCATTGTTAATGAATGCTATCCTTTTCTACTTTTCTATCCTTGTTGCTGCCTTACCGACTGTGATATCATTCAGTTCCTTGAACCAGAGAGGTTTTCTGCCTTGTTTTTCTTATTTGACTCTCACCTGTTGCCATGATAAGTTTCTTGTTTGATCATTGTTGAGTAGTTGATTATAAAAAAAAATTCCTTTATATCTGAGAGAGTCCCTATGTTTGTTATACTATTTTTCCGATACTATTTCCTTGATTGCTTTACCTTCCTTCCTAACTGGTTTTCTGAACCATGTGTGTTCTACTGGAGCAAATGTAATGCCTTGCAGTTTGAGTATGTTGAGGATCTCGTTCATTAGACTTCTTTTTCTTTTTGTCCAGAAGGGCTGTTTATCCATCAGAATCGATATATTAGACCAGTATTCATTTTGAAGGTGTTGTAATCTAAACTGTGTTGTTATGCCACTTAAATTGTGACTGTTCAATCTATTGTGGAGATTCTTTCCATACATGAGGATTTGTCTGTCCCATAAGTTGAATAGTTTATAGCCAAAGTCTGCATAGATAATATTGTTTGGGGTTGTTGCCAATAGTTCTGCCTTATGCTTAAAGACTTTATTGATTTTACTACTTATTTTGTCACATTCTTTTTCTGTAAGAACTAGGTTATTCAACAAATATTCTATTGCTAGGTAAAGGGCATGGTTAATGATATAATAGGTATGTTTGTCGGTTATCTTCTTTCATGCTAACATTCTTGTGGTAGTGTCTACTTTACTTCTGATAATATCTTTTTGATGTGCTTTCTTTCTATCTTCTGATATCCATACTCCTAAAATTCTGGTTGTTTCACTCTATTGTAATGGGAGGATCTGTGTTTCATTTAACTGGATGCTTGTTTCTCTGTTTACCTTACTTACGTTAACACAGATTGGTGATGATTTTTCACTATTGACTTGTATGTCATTTATCTTCATAAACTTTGCTGCTTTATTCAAAATGACCTGCATAGAGGCTTGACTGTTTCCAAACCATATTATGTCATCTATGTAAGCCATTGCAGTAATATTGATTCTTTTTGATATTTCACTGATCATTTTTTCTTTGTCTGGTGGTATCAAATCTACTGGAACCTTGGTCTTTATTGTGTACCCTATGTATCTGTTCTCAATTTCTTGTAATAGGGGATCATAGAAAATTCTCTATAGCATTGGAGAAATAGTGTCCCCTTGATCGATTCCATCATGGATGGTATATTCTTCTGTCAGGCCATGTACCGTAATTACTTTATTTTTTCTGTTTGTTAATAGATAGTCCATGATACTTATTATCCTTTCTGATATATGAATTCTTCTAAGAGCTTGAATCAACGTGTCTTTATTGATGGAATCACATGTTTTACTAATGTTCTGGCTGAATATCCAGGCTTCTTTCTTGAACTCTCTGGCTTCCTCCATCATGTTCTTTAGAATGTGGATCGGTTTTTGTGTGCTTCCTCCAGGTAGTCCTGTCCATTGTTGGTACAAAGTTTCTTGTGTTTGATATATATTTTTGCTATCCTTTCTGTCAGGATGCTTATGAATATTTTTCTTGTTGTCTTCAAAAGTGTGATTGGTCATATTATGTTGATGTCTCCCATCCAGTCTTTAAGTTTGTGTATGGAATATATGTTACCTTTTTTCCAGTCATTGGGGACCTCTCCTTCCTTTAACACTTTGTTAAACAGTGTTTCCAATAATTGTAATCCAGCCTTCCCTAGATTCTTTAGCATGATATAAGAGATTTCTAAAGGTCCCAGTACACTAGTTTTCTTTGCTTTATATATTGTGTTTTGTATATTTGATGTGTCTATCAGTTTTAGTATGTTGCTAAACCAGTCCCCCTTGATGTTTGCTTGGCTTATATTGCTATTTCCAGTGTGAATAGTCTTCGATGTTTATCAAGAGATTTGATAACATATAAATAAAATTCTATCGAATAGAGGTGCTGTAGCTCAAATGCAGCATAAAAATATTTTGTTAGTGAAAATCATGCCAGATAGTCCAAATTTCTTTGCCTATCTTATTTTAATCCAATTTGGCATTTAGTTATTGATTTTATGCTCTATCTTTTCTTAGGTATTGGTAAATAGCTCATTAAATAAATATTGATTAAAGAAGGAATACTGATGAATAATGTATTGGATGAAATGTAATTAATGATAAAAATTTTTTAAGTGTTATCAGATATTGACCAAATTCTGAAAAAAGTAAATAGTAGCAAAGGATTTTGAACTTTATTGCTGATCAGTAGAGAAAATTTTTCACAATATATGCAACTATTATTTTATGAAAACATCTTCCAGATGTGAATCGCCAAATTTTAACAAATTTTGTCAAGATTTGTCAAATCTTAGTATGTTGAATTTTAAGACAAAATTCATTAAATGAGGTTCACAAAAGATTAGTTGCAATAATTAAACTAATAGAATAAAAATATAGAGAAAAAAAAATTACTTTTTTTTTTTTTTTTTTTTTTTTTTTTTATCCACTGTTAGGTTAGTTATGTATGCTTTATTAAACATAATGTAGGCTATACTATTATAGTATCGCTAAAGCTAAAATACTAACTAACTCACTCGTTTTAGTTTATTGTTAAACTCTAAATACAACTTTGGGAGTGATTTGTCACTCTATTTATAGTTTTGGTAAATACCCTTCTACTATAAATATAATTGCCTGCAGTCACTACTGCATAGAGAAAAAAAAATTACTCTGAATCTTCATTTTTCATTATATTTATATAAATATATATATGATTATAGGCCATTGTATACATTTTGATGCTTTTTATTTGAGAGAATAAATGGTATATTAGGTAGGTTTTTTAAACAAATTTAATATTTGGAAGTAGAATTCTAATAAATTTTTAATCTAGGTTCATTGTCTAATAGTTCTTGAAATATTGAACCTGAATTAATGCAAAAATTGATGAATAATTATCGAATTATTAATTTAACTATTTTTCAGATGAACTTTTGCATCCAAAAAAACCAAATTTAAAGGTATCTATCGAAATATTAGATCTATTAGTCAAATACTATGAGGCATTTTATAAAACTATAGATTTTCTAAGACTATTTACAAAAGATAATGAAAATTAGATAATTATTTGGAATAGAGCAGATCAATATGATATATATCGAATTGAAAGTGAAATATTCAATTCTGTTATATCCTCATAAAATATTAAGGGCTTATTTATATTAGCTAGATTTGTGAATCATGATCGAAGTGTTAATTTAAATCTGAAACAAGTTCAATTCTTCTTTACACATATAGTAAACTTTCCAAATAATGTTATTGAACATCGATTGATCTTTATTTGATAGCAAAATCAGTTAATTTGACAAAAAATAAATTTTATTTTAGATCTGAAAATGACGCGAACATTAAATTATGAAGTATCAAATTTTATCAAGTTAAATATAAATGTATAATTCCTATTCACAATATATATATATTCTTTTTAAACCACAACTGGTATTAGATACGAGCGCTTTTATTAAGAATTAACTTAACATCTTAGATAATGAAATCCTGAGCATCACATCAATCATCTCATACAAACTATATATTTTCTATATACATGCAGATTAATGATAACCTATCGTGGTTTTCTCTAGGTAAACCCATTAACTACTCTGTGAATGGAACAGATCCAGCTAGAGGCTGGATGGTTAATACACAGTCATCAATGGCGAAACAGGTTAAGTTTAATATTGAGCTTTTTATAAATTTTTAATTATATTCACTAAACTAGTCTGTATGGTATGTAAAAACTCTTTCCTGAAAATTTCAAAATCGTAAAAATTTCTTTATTAGGCAAAAATGCAAAAGAACTTGCCCTTAGCTACAAGGTAGCAACCCTCCTCAAAATGGCCACCACTAGGAAACTGAGGAGCTTAGAAAGACAAACAACACCCGAGTACAACCTTGACAGGATCAGCAGGAACAACGAAAGGGTTCTGAAAGTGAAAGGAACAACACCCATATCACAACTCAGGCACACCCCCTTGAAACCAGAACAGCACTCCAAAATCACTCAGCAAATAAAGGAAAGGCAAAAGAGACAGACAACACTCCCATGCAGCTCAAGGAGATGGAAGTAGATGAGACAAAACAGACATCAGAACTAGTGGAATCCTCAGTAAGCAGCAAAGCACCATCCCCCAACACAGTTTGCGAGTCCAAAGACAGAAACACCCAAGAAGCACAAACTTCGCATAAACAAGTGGACATTACCAGCCAGGGAAAATATGGCTATGATAATCAAAGAGGCACAAGCAAAAGATCTATATCACCACAAAACCATCAAGACCAACAAGAGACATCCAAGCCATAGAAAGCCTTCATCGACCCAGATAAGGTATCAGGACAAACACATGCAGAGAAATTAGACTTTACCAGACAAAAAATGGGACACCTTAACTCCCTGAAATATGTAATATATGAGAATCCAATAGGCGAACCCCAAATCACGGCCATTTTTGGTAACCAGGATGATGCACAAAAAGCATACGAACTTGAGATCACTGACTATGAAAACACCAAATTTAGAAAGACTGCCCCATTGGGATCCAAAGAAAGTAACACCCACACTATCCAGGTATGGGATGTCCCCCAACACTTCACTAAAACAGACCTAGCAGAATTCTTCAACGAACAAATCAGCATTGATTACATCACCTTGCAAAGAGCAGGGCCCTTCCAAACAGCAAACATCACCTTCTCCAACACATCGGACTATGTAGAGATCAGCCAAGACTAGGTACTCACAAAAGATCTTTACTCATGCAGAATCTTTCCTTATTATAAAACACATAAAATTAAAGAACAAAGGAAATGTTTCAGCGCTACATTCACATGCCTGCCACCAGATACAACAACAGCGGATTTGACAGTAACCATCACTAGCACGAAGGCAAAATAAGTGTACATCCCTCACAACAATATCAATCAAGCTAAGAGGTTTGCCATCTTCACCTTTCAGAATAGAGAAGAACTGTTAGATGCGAAATCGATAGCCCCAGTGATCAAAAGAACCAAAATCATTTGGGTTAGCCACGAAACAAGACTGTGCCTTGTCTGCAGTTCATCGGAACACAACATGCACACATGCCCAGATAAATCTGAACCCCCTCCATCAAGACAATACATCAATAGATTCAATAATTCAAGAATTTCAGCACAACTATGATATAGAACAAACTTCAGTTTCAACTTTGCTAGAAACCTACAAACAAAAGAAGATTCCAGGAGCTATGCAAGAATCTTGAAATATGGACGAACCCCCAATATCAATCAACACGAGGAAGATATCTAGTAGGCCTTAACAGCAATTCAAAAAGAGATCAAAGAAATGAAAAACTCTCTTCAAGACCTGAATGAAAGAGTCGATGCTCTAGAACAGGAGTGCGCCAACCAATATCCCGAGAGTATAAACGAACTCATGGAGGAGTTAGAAAAATCAGCACCCACCAGCAGCAAGGAACAAAGCATCATAACAAGTACAGGGATTTAAGACATCAGGAAAACACAAGAAGCATATTAGCAACAATTCAACAAAATGAGCTCAACGATGGAAGAAGCAATCAACTTCTTCAAGCTTTCCCAATAGACAGTTTTCCCGGGATACAACCTTATCCAATAATATGATAGACAATATCCAGGATTACCCCCAGAAAGGGGAAAGCAGTAAAACAAGTAACACAGCATCAAGCAACCAACGTTCTCACAAACAATAAGACAAGACACAGATAAATACACAAATGAGAGCACAGTACCACAGGACAACAAATCAATAAACAATTATCTGATATGGACAATCGCAACACACAACATAAGAGGCATGATAGAAGAAAACAAACGTAAACTATGGACAGAATTCTGTGCAGAAAATAGATGGGAAATCATCATCACCACAGAGACCAATGGAGACATGGACCAGGTCAAACAATAGAAACAACAAGAATATCAACTAATAATCTCAGTGACTCCCATAAGGAAGATCAGACATGGGGTATGCATCGTAATTCATGAAGACATTGCAGAAAGAATCTATAAAAAACAAGAGATAGAGGGTAGAGCGATAGCAATAGACATGGTTTTCCCAGGAAAACATAAATTAAGGATAATAGGAGTATACCTTCCACCAAGAAACAACAACAGGAGGGTAAAGTCAATAATAGAAAACATGATTCAAGAATAAATAATACAAGCAGAGAAAGAAATATCGCATATAGTAATAGGAGGTGACTTCAATGCTACATCAAATCCTTTCATCGACAAACAACAGAGCACAAAAAAGTCAAACAATCACTGGCCTGAATCAGAACTACTGGAATGGTTGATTACAAGGAACTTCGAGGACACTTTCAAACACACAATCCAACACAAGTGGCATACACATGGCAAAACAGTAGAGGAGCAGCCAGCAGAATCAATCAAATCTGGTACCACCCACAAAGCACCTGGCAATCAAGAGACTCCTATATAACAAATTACCCAGATTCCCTATACAAAAGTGATCACAAAATTATGATCACAAGAATAGAGATGTTGCAACTCAACAAGTAGAGAAAATAGAAGATTCATAGGCACAATTACAGATATTACTGGCATAGAACAGATACCAAACAATGGGAAAACTTCAAGGATGAAATCGAATCACAGACACAACAGGGAAACATTAAGAATCAAGGAAACATCGACACTCTATAGAATAGCTTCAAACAACACATCCTGAAAGCAACGAACAGATACATACTCAAGATAAAGTCCCAGAAAAGAAGTCAAAAGACAGGGGAAGGCCCAATGATATATAGAAGGATTGTGAATATTCAGACTTTATAAGAGATGTTGCAGAGATGTATTAACACACCCAACCCACAAACCAAGCAACTGATCAAAAAACAGTTAATCAAAATACAGGAATCCTTTCCAGAACTTACAACAGAACTCAAAGAATGGCAATCTAACCACCCTCAGAGCTACCTGATCCAGTGGAAAAAGACATGCAGGAAATATATGACACAATACAAAACAGCAGCAAGAATAATTAACAAACATTGGAAAAGGAAAGAAATACAGTGACACACAGAAAGGAGGCAATAGTGGCTCCAGGACAACAAGAAACAGATGATCAACAGCATCATGGAAAGGCTCCATAGATCTATAATAACCGACAGACTTATAGTGGATGCAGACAATTATTAGATAGAAATCATCACAGAGCCAGAAGAGATTAAAAGGAAAGCTTCAGAACACTTCGCAACATGGACTCGCCTTTGGAAAACTATACCAGTAAACACTTCAACCAAATGGTCAAGGCAATACGCACTAAGCAAATGAATCCAAGACAACTGGTACAATGGCCTTACAGAATATATTACAGTAGAAGAAGTAAAGAAAAAGATAAGGGACAGGAGCTCAAAATCAGCACCGGGACCCGATAGTATTCCATACATAGCCTACAAACATCTTGGAGTAAGAACAATAGCTTGGCTCACATGTTTCTATAACAAAATTCTTACACAAGGGGAGACACCGAGAGAATGGAGTAAAGGACATATATACCCAATACCCAAACCAACAGAATAAAACAATAGAATTGAAATAACCAGACCTATTACTCTACTTACCGCAGGAAGGAAGATATTCACAAAGATCATCAGTGACCACCTATCACATATCTGCAAAGAATACAACATCCTCAATGAATCCAACTGGACAACATTACCAGGAAGCAGAACACAAGGCCCATACACATAATCAATCTATGCATAGAACAAGCATGTAGAGAAAGAAAAAAGCTATGAATCCTGAGTCAAGATATGGCAAAGGCCTATGACTCTGTCAACACTGAAATACTGGAACAAGCTATGAGACGCATCAGACTACTATCAAAAATCATCAACATCATATTGGCACTACTCAGAGAGAGAGAAAACCAGGTCATAATAACACATGGACTGAGTCCCAACTACAAAGTACTTGATAGCATCGACCAAGGAGACACAATTTCACCACTACTATGGTGAATATTCTATGACCCACTTCTAACAGAAATCAAATCTTCGAAAAGAAGCTACAGGTATACAACGAGACTCCAAGGAGATATTAATGAGCCTAATATAGAGAAACACTTAAAAATCAAGGCCATTGCATACATGGATGATACAATATAGCTGACAGACAATCCAGAAGAAATGCAAAGGATCCTGAACATCGCTATAGATTCTACAATCATAACGACATCAACATAAACCCACTAAAATCGCAATTAATAATCATTAATGAACAACCAGAAGACTTTAGAAGAAGCTTTACACTCAAAGGAGGAACAGTCACGGGAAGCAAGCCTGGCATACCAATGAGGCTGTTAGGAATATGGCTGGACAGCTCTGGGAGGAAAGGATATCAGAAACAGCTCATAACAGAAAAAATAAAGAAAATCAGTAAGTTGATCGGATGGAAAGCAATCATAAACAAATAAATGAGTTACATAATAAACCATGTACTCATGCCCAGCATAGAATACCTGTTGAATGAAATGATACTTTCTGAAAGTGACTGCAACTCTCTAATGGGGAAAATCAAAACAAAGTATAAACACAAGTACGGTCTCGCCAATACAATCCTAATACCCTTCTATATAATCACATTGAACACAACCTGAACCACCTATTGGATAGACAAATACAACTGCACATAAGGACCTGGGTACAAAGAATGAAAGACAAAGTAACACTAGGACAAATCTCCAGGATGGGATAACAAACTCTTCAAAACCTCTTCTGGTCAATAAATTCGGTAACATCACATCTCACACAGCCTTTCCTCAAGTTAGGACAAAACTTGGATCACAACATCCTCTGGGTACTGAGGAAACATGGTTTCCAATTCCACTTCAACACAAAGCTCACAATCCTACAGAGAATAGAAAAGATTGATGATATAATCGAAGAAGCAATACCAAAACTAGTATACCACCAATATAGACAAATACTAAGGAGGCACAACTTAATGTTCGTAGGACAGATTATCAATTCAACAGGAACACGCTTACTATACTGGAGAGAACTTGGGCCATTAATAAAATAAAGAAAAGAAATACACCAAAATGGTACAAAGAGATCATAGAAAACCTTACAAACCTAGCTAACATACAAGATAGAATAGAGAATGAAACAAGCACCCACCAAACATATAACCAAGGTAGATCCTTGGTAATGGGAGATTCATATAAACCATATTGGGAAGCAACACTCAAACAAAACAAAGAAGTCATTGGCAAGAAGAAACGGAACGAAAGCCCCAACACAGTTGTATTCAAACACTATATTAGAATAGATGAGCAATCACCACTGGAAAGGTGCACTGGGTGTTTTCTAAATGAAAGGAAAGACACAGCGTCAGGAACCTGCACTTTCTCAGCCAAAAAACAACATACAATTCAAATTCCAGTAAAAAGAACAAGCATCTCCTCCAAGGAAAGCAAGAGCAGTTCAACAAGTACTCTACAATGCAGGATATCACTAGATTCTACCAAGAAAGAGCTCAAAGACCTTATCGAAACCCTCAGATAAATCAAAGCTCCTGGCAAGTCAATATAGACAGTGTTGAACCAGAAACAATGAATATCAGTGAAATGTTCGAACTAAACAAAGAAGAACTAGATGCCCTGACGACAATTCAACAACATATGGAAGACCGCTACTACACCACAATATACACAGATGGCTCAGTATCAAGCTATGGCAACAAACCACATATGGGTCTAGGCTGGATCATAGAAGATGAGACAGGAACACAACATATGTTCCAAGGACAGACACAGTTACGTGCCTCTTCAACGCATACGGAACTGATGACTATAACCACAGCTATAAGTATACTAAGTAGAAATAGTACAGCTAATGTGTATACTGATAGTCAAGTAGTAATAATGAACTTAACAGAAACCATGAATACTATCAAAACCAAAAAGAGGAAGAAACCAAACTAGGCAATAGTAGATATCTTCAATTACATCAGGCAACAGCTGAACCTAAACATTAGACTACATAAAGTAAAAGTACACACAGGGGTCCCTCTCAATGAGGAAGCAGATAAGCTAGTCTGGATAGATCCCATTTCCCCAGATATGAAACCAAACCAGAAAATTATCAACATTAAAAAACAGCACCAAGGTTTGACACCAATAAATATTGTATGTTATACATCACAAATAGACATTTCAGGCAAAGACTTGGTGACACAAGTGAACAAGGCTATCAGGTTAACCAAGTGGAAATTACTAAACAGAACACAAAACAGATTCACTGAAGAGGATTTGAGAAATATATACTGGAAACACACTTTCAACTGCTTACATCCATAAAAAATAAACGAATATATAACCTCGAAGGAAGATCACCACAGAAGAAAATTCAGCTTCAACCTCTGATATGAAGAACTGCCAATCAAGACCAAACTATACAACAGATACCCACTAATATACAAGGATGACAAATGTCACAGATGCGGAATATCAGAAGACTTTACACATCTCTTCCTATGCAGCAACAACACAGAAACACTAAAGGAAAACTTTCACAGAATTCTAATTAAACATGCATCATCACATATAATCAAGGAATACAGGAAGAGTTTCAAGGAGGTCATCTACAGATGAATACAATTGGTCAACCCCAGAACATTCAACTTACTAATCCGAGGAACAGTATTAAAAGAAATACCTAGAACACTCGATACAATCATATCAAGCAAAAACAAAGTGACAGAAACTATAATGAATACAATGAAGAAATGGAAAAAGCTCTTACATGACATATGGAAACAAAGATGTGAAGAAGCTCATGAACAGGAAGATCCTAACTGCAGAACCAACTGAACAAACAAAAAAGAACCAGAGCCAAGAAAACCAAGAACTACACAAATCTGATTGCAGTACAATAGTCCCTATCAAACTTTTCCAAAATAGTAAATAGATATATAAACGAATACATTAAATATTAAACTAACATCTTTTTTATTATATCATTTTATAAAACAACTAGCATGGTCTTGGCATGTTAGTTTCTTCCCCAAAGGAAGGGCAACAGGCTGCGAGATAGCCATAGCTTATCGAGTTTTACTATCACTAAATATACATTCCTGTATTATAGTTATAGCTATTAAGTATATATGTAATTTGGAAAAATAATAAAACGAGGCTGCGCCAGTTATAAAAAAAATAATAAATAAATAAAAAATAAAAATTTTGCACTGCCTATCGATTTTTATTAACAAATATATATAAAAATAAAAAATTTTAAAATAAATAAAATTAAAATTTTTGTTAAAAAAATTATTAAAATCTTTCTGCTGATCTTCTGACCACATACAAAAAAGATGTTCGCAAGAAGTTTTTATACTTCCTTGCTAATAAAGTCTTAATATTTTCCTTAAAACAACTTGAAGTATAACTTCAAGAGTCACTTCTATCCTTTCCCTATTGTTTATAAACCTCTTCACTCAAAAACTTGACTTCTAGTGATCAAGAAAAATCAAGTAATACCTTTGATACCAATAGTAAGAAAGTTCCTAAAGAAAGAAGAACTGAATGTAAAGTACCTGAAGACCTATTTAACCTTTAAAGTGAGAGGTATATAGAGGTTTTTGATGCAGAAGGGCTTATTTTTCCCCTTTCAGTCACTGTTGGGCCTCTTAAAGCTATCACTTTTATGGTTTTCTGGGAAATTTTGCCTACCTCAGTTTGACCCTGAATTTTTGGTAGTACAAATCCTCATCAAAGATGATTGGCTGACATGAAACACATCAGTTTTTGAAATGTAAACAAGCTTCTATGGGTCACACTCACGTGTCTCTATACATCATTGGTGATGTAGGAAAGAAAGTTCTAGAAAAAGTGTCCCCTCCAATCATATATATTTAACCTTCAGGAAACAATTATGATATTGAAAGGTGAGCGATGGGTATGAAAAGAAGATTTAACTTCTATCTTATATTAAGTTCTTCAGGTGGTAAAAAGGTTTTCTTGAACAAAAGCTGAGATCTCCAAGCTTCTATCCTGGTCAAACAAAATTCTTGAAAAGATTTCTTTATCCCGGTTAGGCAAACTCTTCCGTAATATGGTGCTGGCCTCAACAGCAATAAGTAAATCCATATATTGGAAGAAGGATAAGTTCCTCAAATGTTCTTCTTGAAGTCACTTTCAGGAATGGCTAAGTTCCTCAAATGTCATAAAGCTCAGAGAATATCCCAATTAGGCAAACCACTTTCAAGAGGAAATTGTAAAATGAAGCAAGAACCTTTTGGAGAGCTTTAATTTGCATTCCTTTTTCTTTTCTCCCAGTGCCAACTTTAGCAATTCATTGTTTTTTGGAATAATCTACAGTGCCAAACTGTTGGTAATGACCCTGATAGACTTAGAGGCACTATTGCCAAGCTACTAGTAGAGTGAAATATTGTCCCCTAAATCTAACTTAGAGTATCTAGTTTAGACTTAGTTTTGTTTAGTTCGAACTAGATTAGGTGGACTTCTTATATATTTTAAGTAGTGTAGTCCTTTAACTAATAATGTACAAGGACGAGTTAGTTGCTTTGTGAAAGTCTGTAAAATATTTAAGTATTTTTCAATATCTCAATAAAGACATGCCATTGTGACATAATTGTAGGTTAAAAAAAAAAAATTAAAATTAAAATTTTTGTTAATAAATATTAATTTATTTTATTTTAATAAAAAATTCATTAATTATAATATTATA